>JAQGCQ010000008.1:0-55323 GCA_034699945.1 Chamobates pusillus
AGCCACAAATAAAGAGAAGGATTCGGAGACCGATGAAAGTGAGGCCACAGACAAAGAGGAAACTCAACCGACGAATCAATAATTACAAGAATTTATATAAATTCACTTCAAATATCATCAACTGATCCAATAATTATTGTTCATATCATTACTTCTAACCATTAATTGTAAAAATCCTATAAAATATTAAATAATTTTTAAATGAATTGAATTTAAAATATTTTGATTATTGAGAATAAGTACCGAAATGTGTGAGAAGTAACGGAACAGTGATTGCAATCAAATGAGCCAACAGTCCGATCAGCATAAATGCCTTCGATATGGTATTCATAATCTCCAGAAGTGGAAGTACCACCAGTTTTATCAAAGTAGGCATTAGGAATGGCGTTAGTTTTCCCGAAACGGCCACTCCTAACAACGTTGGCATCAAATCCAATAAAACTGATTGAGTTTTTCGGCTCTCTTTTCATTGAAAA
Source organism: Chamobates pusillus (assembly GCA_034699945.1). Lineage (NCBI taxonomy): Eukaryota > Metazoa > Arthropoda > Arachnida > Sarcoptiformes > Chamobatidae > Chamobates > Chamobates pusillus. The sequence continues at coordinate 477 of JAQGCQ010000008.1, forward strand.
TAAATTTTATAAATAATTTTTTTATAGAAAAATATTCAAAAAAAAGTTAAATACCATTCGAATGATTGTATTCAGCGATTGCTTCCATTTTTACAAATAAAGTGACAAAATTTGCAAAAAAATAAGTGAGAATTTATATGAAGTGCTCTCAGAATAGGATTTGTGTTAATCTGTTTGAGAGACAAATCCTGTTCTAAACTTTATTTTAATCGCTTAACAAATCCATTAAACACTCAATTATTTGATATCCGGAAAACAAAAATTAATTTTTGGGTTTAAGAATACAAAACTCATTGAAATAATAATAGAATTGTATTTGTATTGTATCTAAATTGTATCTAGTTCCATATTCTTTTCATATTTCAATTGATTATCGATTCTATGCTAAAAGTTTCCGAATATTATATTCGTTTCTTTTTTTAATCGCAAAATATATAATAGAATTCTTCAAAAATTAATTATTAAAAAAATAGAAGAATGGTAAATATTCAAATTAATTGAGCATGCATTTATGCATTCATGCATTTATGCATTTTTTCTTTTTTGATTAAAGAATTGACAGAATTTTAATTGAATCGAATTTTTATACTTTAAATATATTCGTAACGTTGTATTTGTGTGAAACAAAACACACGTTTTTCGTTTAAATTGCCATTTGATTAATGTTTGCAAATATTTCTAAACATTGACTTAAATTATGAAACAATCGCTTTAAATATTAAACTTTTATCAAATTAATTGAAAAGTTTTCAAATATATTCAATTTGTTTTCCATTTTCTCTAAAATTTATTTTGTTTTTCGAGTAATTTGGCTCTAAATTAGAATTAAACGTATTTTTGACTCAAATGATCGGTTGATTAAATTTTTGACATTTAATTTTAAATAAGATTATTGTTGACATAATTTAGTTATATATTGAATGGAAGATAAAAGTGAAGAACAATTGGTTGAATCAAATGAACCCGAAGTGGTTGTCGAAGAAGATGATTCAGATCTAACGTTTAAATCTTTGGTTTGTTTTTAAATTAATTGAATTGTTTTGACTGATTGTGTCGTTTAAAGGGAGTGAACGATGTTTTGTGCGAAGCCTGCGATGCACTCAATTGGAAGAAACCCACAAAAATACAGAGAGAGTCCATTCCTATCGCTCTTAAAGGAAGGGATATAATAGGTTTGGCCGAAACCGGTTCGGGAAAGACGGGAGCATTTTCTATACCCATACTTCAGGCTCTGTTGGATTCGCCTCAAAGACTTTTTGCTTTGATTTTGACACCGACTCGAGAGTTGGCCTTTCAGATCGGCGAACAGTTACAGGCCTTGGGATCTACTTTTGGACTCAAATGTGGTATTTATTTAATTAACAATTACTTAATGATTGGATCGTTAATTGCTATTACATTTGTTGACAACTTTAGTGACAATTGTGGGCGGAATGGATATGATTACACAATCGTTAAGTTTGGCAAAGAAGCCGCACATAATAATAGCCACTCCGGGAAGACTTGTCGATCACTTGGAGAATACCAAAGGATTTAACTTAAAGTCATTAAAATATTTAGTTTTGGACGAAGCGGACAGAATACTGAACATGGATTTCGAACAGGAAGTCGACAAACTCTTGACTGTTATTCCGAGAGAAAGAAATACTTATATGTTTTCGGCGACAATGACTAAAAAAGTGGCAAAACTACAGCGCGCGTCACTTAAAGATCCCGTTCGGGTGGAGGTCTCCTCTAAATACCAAACCGTTGATAGTCTTCAACAGCACTACATCTTTATTCCTGTCAAATATAAGGTATGTTTTGAACCAAACTTTTATTTGAAATTTTATTAAAGTATTGATTGAAAGGACGTGTATTTGGTATACATTTTGAACGAATTGGTCGGAAATTCATTTATGGTTTTCTGCAATACTTGTAATAATACTCAACGAATAGCACTTCTGTTACGTAATTTGGGTTTCACAGCGATCCCATTGCACGGACAGATGGGTCAGTCCAAGCGATTGGGTTCTCTCAACAAATTCAAAGCCAAGAGTAGGTCTATTTTGATAGCAACAGATGTTGCGAGTCGTGGTCTCGACATTCCTCACGTCGATGTTGTCATAAACTTCGATATACCGACGCATAGCAAAGATTATATCCATCGCGTGGGCAGAACTGCCAGAGCGGGCAGATATGGGAAAGCCATTACTTTTGTCTCTCAATATGACGTCGAACTCTATCAACGTATCGAACATCTGATCGGCAAAAAAATGCCTATTTTTGAGACACACGAAGAAGAGGTTATGCTTCTCAACGAGAGAGTGACCGAAGCCCAGCGCTTCGCCAAATCGGTTCGTCTTTTCATTTCTTAAATTGTTTTCAAAATTAATTTATTTTTCAATCGATAGGAACTCCTCGAAAGCGACCCAAAGAAGAGGAAGAAAAATATGAATGAAGACGACGACACTGAAGAAGCCGTTGGCGTTAAAAATAGATTATCACAAAAGAAAAAACATAAAAATTTCAGAAAATAATTCAAATTATATTACAATTATATGTAAAATGTTTTAATCATAACTTTATTTCGCATTAAATGATATTTTCTAAAAAATTGACGTTTATTTGAAACCAATTTATTAAATGAATTGATTTGTCTATAATATGGTCTCACTTATCAATAATGATCATGGCAATCATGGCAATCATCAAGATATTAACTTTAATAGCCAAACAATTAAATGTAATAATAAAAGTTGATGATCTTGGTCATTAAATTGATCAAACAATAGGCACAGTATTGACGTCTATTAATGGAGAGGAGAGTTAAATGAAGTGTTAGTATATATAGTGTCGGCCCTCGTATTGCACTTCACTTCCGATGTTTTTGAACTCTTTGTTGACATTAAATTGAAATCAATTTATTTTAATTTAATTGAATTTATTTTCAAATCAATCGATTGATTCACTTATTATTTGAGTATCGCTTCAAATGAGTGACAAAAAGGTATTTAATTATAATTTTGTTTTCTTTTAAATTGAATTTCTATTAAATTGCTTTTTGAACACAATTTTAATGAAATTAAATATTAATTTTGAAACAATTTGTCTAAACTTTCGCTTAAAAGATAAATATTATGACAGATATCATCGAAACACACCAACGAAGAGGACGATCGGCGAAGAGATGGCCATCGGAAGGGCGGTCACAGAAGAGATGGAAGACATTCGCCACTCGACAGACATTCGAAGAGTGAATCCTCTCATAATTCAAAAAATAATGAAAAGTATGAAAGAAATGAATATCGAAGACATGACAACAAATCAACCGATAGATCAAAGCGTAGAGATTATGGATCCGATCGTAAAGATAGTCATCGAAGAAGAAGGCATTCGTCCCGAAGTAGAAGTCGAAGTCGAGACAGATATTCACATTCTTCGGGTTCGAGACGTGACGACAAAACTGGGTCTAAAAGGGAGACAAAAGTAGAAAAAGTGGTAACAAATGAATCGAAACCCGAAAAAGGAATTCAACACAAAAATAGTTTGGAAATAATGAGACAACAAATCAGAGAAAAGACTGGAATATCAGTTCCCGATTATTACAATCCGGGAGCTATTAATCCAATAAAGTTCGCCGAACAGGAAAAGAAACGCAAACTATTGTGGAGTCAAACCGACAACAAAAATGAGGTCTGACCTCCAATTTCTTTCATTATATCATTAGTTAATCAAATTATAATAATAATGATAAATAACTATTGCTATTATAAGCTTGCTCAATTCATTTAATGGTTATGTAATGGATTGTAATTTGGGATTATATTAATTGCAAGCCATATATTGGGCCTCTGTTTTTGTATTTGAGCTTGTTAACTTTCAACTATACCTTTCTTTAATGTACCTTTTTTATACGTTTCTTAAACTTTAATCAAAAAAGTTGAAACCCGTGCTTCTGAGGGGATCCGGAATCACGATTTTCAAATTATTAGAACTTAATATTCAATGAATACCTATTCATAAAATAATAGAAAGTAATGAAAGATAAAGATTTGGTGATTATCTGATTATCTGTTGGACACATATTTAAAATAATACAAAAAAAGCATAAAATGATTGATTTTTAATGATTAGTTTTAGGAAATAATTAAGTTGCATGTTAAGTTTACTATTGGTTTAGTTGCGCATATTTAACATTTTGTTTGAGGTCATTAATCCGGGAAAAATGACTTAATTTATTGATAATTTTTACAAATTATTAACTCAACTGAGAAACGATTGGAGACATTAAATAAGAAATAATTTGCGATTAAATGATTGAATGCCTTTTGAATTGTTGGTCAATAAACTGATCGCATGTCTGAGAAACACAATTTGTTTATAAAATTGAGGTTTATTATTGAGGTAAATATCTGTTTAATGCCTGTCCTCTGCTCTAGAATAAGGGCATTCCTCGGAATCTGAGGATAGAAAGATGTCTTGTATTTTATCGCAACTTTATATGAAAATTTGATACACTTTTTGTGTGCATTTCGAGCGTTCAATACTTGCCCTCTAATGACCCTTTGAGAGTATTAACAAGAAATCCACCTTGATCTTTTCTATGATGCCCTCAAATCACTGATGAATCCCTACTTTACCCAAAAGTTTTGATTTTTGATCGATTCATTCAAATACTCTGTAGTTTGAAATTTGAGAAATACCTTCAAATCATATGATTTATTTGAGATCAATATTTCTTATAAAATGTTTGTCTCCTCTTATAAACTCTTTTGGGGCCCTCCTATCAGCCCTCTTATCAGCCCTCCTATCATAACTCCAAAATGCTTAGAGAAATGAAGCTTCAAAACAAAAGTTATTGTGATATTCACGGCTTATATGAGTTTAGTGCCCAAACTATCTTGGTTATCTTCTATTAATATTTATCCTATAATCAAATTGTTCATAAAATGATATGTTTTTTACATTTGGATCAATTATTAACACCTTGCTCATTTGTTAATTGTTGAGATTAAGTGAGAAATTGTGAATCTATCTAGATTAGTTAAGAAATGAGTCAGAGTTGTGTTTTGACGTAATCTCCAAAAGGAAATATTTATTAAAAAACCCAAACTTTAGATGTCTTGCGATAACAACATATGATTCAAACGTTTCTTTAATTAATTAGTTTTTTGACATTTTATTTAACAGAACACAGATTTACAGTCGATTCCATCGTTTCAGATGTAGTTCTAGTTTTGAATTACGTTAATAACAATAATTTTAATAATTTATTTATTTTTTTTAATCGTTTTAATCGAAAATGAATTTATTTTTTGTTTCCTTGAAGTGAATCGTGTTTTTTGTATCCAAGAGTCTAAGGATTAGACGATTTTTAAATTAATAATTAGAAAAAAATTTCCTCAAATTGATAAAAATCGGTGATTATGTGTTGGAAACGACTTAAAAGAAATTCATTTGGTTTTTGCTTTTCTTAACGCATAAAACACTTATTTCTAATACAAAACTCGAAGATTTAAAAAAACAAATTTCTTTTATTAGTAAATATTTTTTCTATAATTGGCGCACAAATTAGTTAATTATATGATATATTAATGTTAGATATAAATGAATTTTCTAATTATAGTCTGATTTTGAAAAGCGTTTCTCAAAAGTTTTATTATAGCACTAAAAGCTGTTCAACATTTGGTTGAATTTCTCTCATATTTCTATATTTACTTATATTTTAAATAGTCGTCAAAATAGTATATATTTTTTCAATTCCTTAAGAATTCTAAAGAATATGTGTTTTATAATTTAATTAATGTTTTGACCATGCTCAATCATATGATAAACAAAGGGTAGCCCAGAGTCGGGTGCATTCAAATTATTTGATTGGAAATAAAAATTTGAATTATAATTGAATTATAGGAGAAAAAGTCGGTTTCGATTACGAGTGGATCGAATCCATGGAATAATTTGAAATTTGAAGGCGAAAAAGGAAATGAAATGACAGAAAAGTTCAGAAAATTAATGGGAATTAAAGATAAAGATTTGAATTCTTCAGCTCTCAGTTCAGAAGATAATAAAATGGGAAAAAAGAATGAAAGAAACGAAAGTGCGATCAAAAGTCAAGAAACTCTGTTTCGAAATCTGGACCTCCAGTACTCAATCGCACGTATCTCTACTCACACCCAAAGGGGTGTCGGACTGGGATTCGGCGGATCTCAGAATTAAAGCAAATAAAGTGAAGACAAATTAGTGGAACTGCTATTCGGCCATATATTAACATTAATGTGAAAAAGAGTAAAGTCTTATGACTTTATGATTATGAGCTCACCTGAAATAAAAGGGAAAGTGTGTCCGATTGGTGTCAATGACCGTTTGATTGCAAGTTTAACGCTTTGACCCATTTTATCTCATCTCTAACTTCAAGGTACACCTCATCCACCAATTCATACAATCATTCTATCGATTGTATCGTTAAATCAAATCCAATTCATATTCCTTTACTTTTTTGTGTAAATATTTCTTAATTTCATTGAATTTATTGTAATTTAATTGCAAAATAATGAGTAAATTTCAAACCAATAACTCATTTGAGATATGATTTATGTATTAATGTATTTAGAATTATAAATAATAATAAAAGCGTTTAATTTCCAAAAGACTTTCAATTTTCCCAATAAAACGAAACCTTAAAACTTGAAATCAGTCGACACGAGCTCTGAGTTCAACGACCCATAACTGAGTTAAGAATTTTCACTCTATTTTTTTACGCCAAATGTAAAGCAGATATCTTTTCTTCACCTACTTGTCAGTCCTCTCATGTTTTGGGTCTCCCCTCGTCTAAGTTGTACACAATTATGTGTAGTTATGTGGAGTTCCCACACTTCTGCTAAACGACCCCAAAATACTGAATTTCACAAACTTTTTACGATTTACGACCCAATAATCAATTAATTGGATATTTTTTATTATTGTTTTTTAAATTTCGCGAATAAATTACCAATAATTTGATGACTAAATTCGGTTTCATAACAACTTAAGAACAATATATTAACTAATATTAACTCAATTTTATTTTCCATTTAATTACTCAAAAACTCATTAAAAAACCTTTAATTTGAATGAATTGTAAGAAATGGTTACAATTGTGTCGATATTCAGATATCAATTAAAATATTTTCTGCATTTTTTGAGGTATTTTTTGAGAAATAGTTGTGATTTATAGTAAGAGAGACTTATTTTTGTTGTGTTGTTGTGCTGTGTTTTGCACTACTCTTTGGGTTCATCACAGCTATGAATCTTGATTTGGAGATTGTATTTGTGAACCGGGAGTCCCGGGACTTGTCTGAGGAATGACCTGCACCTGCATTTGATAGGCGGCAGTTGAACACAAAAGTGGTGAATGTTTGGGACAATTAATGGCAACGAGAGGTCAACCAAAAGGAGTTACGGAAATGCATGGGATGTGGAGTGGAGTGAAAACATCGCTGTAAACAACAGCGAACACCATATCAACAAAGACTGCAGAGAAGCCCAAAAAGTTCATTGACCTCTGACTGGTCCGCTATCATAGATTAGGGCCGGCCGGAAGACTTACTAACAACTAGGAAATACACTGAGAGACCATCTTTTTAATAATTATTGATTTATTGAATTACAATCTTTACGTTTATATTAGAAATTTGTTCCACAAATGAAAAAATTAATTCAAAAATAAGGGGTTTATTATAAACTTTATTATAAACTTTATTCACAAATAATTCTAATTCTTTGAAACTCTTAACGAAAGAGAAATCTTTGGATCGAAAGTTGTTTTAAAATAATTTTCAAACCAATAGTCGATACTCTTATAGACTATAAGAGTATATAAATATCTATTTATTAGAATTAATAATTAGATTATTGACGGATAGGCTTTGATAACGTCTGGTTGACTTTGCGGTGGTTTTAGTGGTGTGCCCGGAGTGCCCACAGTAGTGCCCAGAGTTCACTTGTGTTGAGTGGTATTAACGTTATATTAGTCTTAATTGTGGAGTGTCTTACTCTGTGATGTTCTATAAGAGCCTTATGAATGACAGGTAATTCTAGGCCATCAACTCTAAGACCTACTGTACTATAAGATAAGTTGAAGCCACACCAGGTATAGAGTGCGGGCCACCACTTGTATGAGGGGGCAGTGCTGTACAATAATCAATATTTTGTCAAAGGCTTATTTGTGTGCTTTTCACTGGATTTGAGTGGAAGAGCGCTCATATAAAAGAGGACTCCAACTATCGGTTACTATTGTCCGCTTTGGTGACTCCGGACCACTAATTGCTCCGTCGATTCTAAGCCGATATCTTTGCATATATTTAAGTTGTTATTAAAGTTGGTATTAAAGTTGAAAACTCAAAACATTGGCAAAGAATGGTGTTTCCTATTATGCATACTCTGGTCCCAACTCTGGTCTCAACTCTACCCACCGTCCGTTTGTGCCTCATATTTATTATCGTATTCTTAATCGTCCGATTGTTCATCACTCGAACACCTCTTTTACCTCTACCTCCCGGTCCATTTGGGATTCCTCTGTTGGGATTTCTTCCTTTTTTGGGCCAAGACTTTCACTTCACTCTCACACAACTTTCACAACGTTTTGGTCCAATATATCAGATATTTCTCGGAAGTAAACGCATTGTTGTTATCAGTGATTCTCAAATCATTCGACAGGCCTTTCGTCTTCAGGTCTTCTCCGGCAGACCCGACACTGAACTCACCAAAATTCTCCAGGGATATGGTATGTCACATTTTTATTGTACCTTTCTTATTTTTACACTCAATTTTTATATTAACAAATAATAATAAATGTTTAAATTTATTTCAATTTCAAATCACAAACTATTTTAAAGAATTAATTATCATTTCTTTGATTTAATATTTCAAATAATTTTAGAAAAATCTTCAGAAAAACTTAAAATAAATTGCAATACAAATACTCTGATAGATGTAAAACATCCTTAAAATTATTTTTCTCAAATTATATCCATAATCGAAGATATTATCATTTTATTACATCTCATGAATTCACCTTTATTATCAATAATGGAATTATCAAAAATTATCTTGTTACAATCACAAAGAATTTTATTTGTTTTTAAAAATTTGAGAATAATATAAATGCCTTAAATATAGTCCTATATTATACCTAACGTTAAATTTTGTTCAAAAATCGATTCAAATTGTTGAGTTATACACCTTGGTGATTTCTGATCAAAACAATTAGAATTCGGATTTTAACTTTTCTTTTTAAACTTATTTTTATCTAGTTAATTCAGTTTTCAGAGTTTACTTTTATTTTAATAGCTTTTTAATACCTTTTTTAATAAATCAATTAATATATATATAAAAAGTTTAATAATTTAAGAATTTGTTTAAAACATTAAATAAAATGGTATTAAAATTAATTATAGGAATCGTAAACTCTGACGGAGCGCTTTGGAAAGAGCAGAGGGCTTTCTTGCACACTGTTCTCAGAAAGTTAGGCGCTAAAAGCTTCCTGCAAGGACGAAATTGCCTAGAACACAAAATTCGGGTAAACATCTTTTAATTAATAATTTATAAATAATATCTAAAATAACTTCCAATAGCTTTAAAAAAATAGTATCACTCAATACTCCAATTAATATAAACTGATATCTCATTTGTATTAAAGTTTTAAGAATAAGACCTTAAAAACGAATTTAAGTTTTATATATTCTTGTCTTTAATTTCCTTTAATTCCATTTTTAACCAAAAAATTTCATAAGAATTTCTTTGTCTTTACTTACGATTAATCTAATGGTTTGAATTTACCTTATGTTTAGCCCCAGGTTCAAGATTTCCTTTTTGATCTCAAGTGTTGTGAATCTCGTCCGGTGAGAGTCCGACCATTGCTCGCCTGTGCTGTTAGTAATGTTGTCGGTTCTCTATTAATGAGTATGACTTTCAAGAGTTCTGAAGACAAGACATTTCTCCGTTTATTGAATTTAATGGAAGAGGGCTTCAAACTGTTCACTTTGGCGATGCCCGTCAACTTTTTCCCGTTCCTTAGATTTGTGCCCGGAGTTAACTACGCCTATCAGAAGATCATTCAGAACAGGACAGAAACGAGCTCTTACTTCAAAAAAATAGTGGACGAACACCGAAGGACTTTAGACAGCGAACAGGTCAGGGACTTCGTTGATGCATATCTGGTTCAACAGCAAAAAATCAAAGCTGCGAACCAACACTCATACTTCTCTGAAGAACAACTAATCCAAGTAATGAATGACATATTCAGTGCTGGTCTCGAGAACGTCACCTCAACCATAGAGTGGGCCATTCTTTTCCTTATGATTAACCCGACGGCGCAAAAACGCATTCAATCAGAGGTCGATAGAGTAGTGGGAAGGGAACGAATGCCACAATTGGATGACTTGAGTTCAATGCCTTACACTGAGGCCACTTTCTGGGAAGTCCTTCGTCGCAGTAATGTGATAGCACTCGGCAACGCTCACTCCACTCTTGAGTAAGACTTCACTTCTTTTCAATCCTTTCAATCGATATTTAATCCAATGTTTTGAACAGAGATTCGACTCTCAATGGATATCGAATCCCCGCCGGAACCAACATTTTACCCAATTTGTACGCCATTAATATGGATCCGAATTTGTGGGACGAACCCGAAAAGTTTAATCCCGAGAGGTTTCTCAAGAATGGAAAGGTGTTCAAACCGGACCATTTTATACCGTTCTCTGTCGGTCAGTCTATTCATTTGCATTACTTTCGAATAAATTTTAATTTAATTGAATCTAAATTATAGGCCGAAGAATGTGTTTGGGAGATGTGTTGACCAAAATGGAAGTGTTTTTATTCCTGTCCAGTTTATTACAACAATTCGATTTATGTGTTCCCGATAATGAAAAGCCACCGCTAGCCTTGGGTATTGTGGCTGCCTCTATGGCACCCAAACCTTTTCATGTATGTGCTGTTCCCCGAAAAGTGTTCAGTAATTAACTTATATATTAAGTATAGGTTTCTTTAAATTCTCATTTTTTTATTCAATTTATTGTAATTTTTGTTAATTTTCTTATTTAATGTCATTTTCTCTAATATTCATTAAACAACTCATTGGAAAAAAGCTATAATTTGAGCGAAAACTTTCATAAAAGAGTTTTAATCAAAATTGGAGAAAATTGTTAATATAAATGATCTGATCTATAGGTGATCTAAAGAGTGATAATTGTTTGTAAATGTTTTTCAATTCACTGATCAAAACAATGTTATGATTAAAATAAATACAATAAAAAAAACTATTAAAAACCAATCAATTTATTATTGAATTAAACATTAAAATGAAGTTTATTAGAAGAGAGAAGAGAATAATAGAGAATAATCTAGGACCTAGATTATAGGTAATAATCTAGGTCCTAAACTCTTAATCAATAGGACTATTGTTTGTCAAACTCTATGAGTGAGAGTGACGTCACTCTATGTTTACCATACATTGTGTCCGTCAATGACTTCAATGTTTTTTAATAATTTTGTTCATTGAATTTGATTAAAACGATTGTCATTTTCAATATTTAGATAATATTGAGACCACAAATTGATGCCATCAAAGATGTTATCTTTATCTTTGTCTTCGATGTCCGGATTGAAGCGTTTGCTTCGTTTGCATTATTTAACGAATATATTGTTAGCGCTTTCATTCATTACCTTAAGATGTGTTCAACCCTTTTGTAATCTACTCTTCAATTCATGTCAATTGGATTATGTATTCAAACAATAATTTATAATAATTTCCTTCAATTAATCCAATGTTTATGTATTGATAGCACGAAACAGAGATACTGTTCTTCACTGCAGTCGTTATCGTATTTCGGACCCGAAAACAAGGTTTGCTTTAAATTCAATTGAATTGAATTGTAATTAATTGATGATCACCTAAAGGAGCGGTTAATTTGATGCCATACGTGAGCACTGCCTGTATGTTCGCCAAAATGGGAAACGTTTTGCTGTACTTCTATTCGGATCCCGTTTACGGAGTCTTATATATAAGTTGTTGTATTCGTGAGTTTACATCACTTTTGGAGCCGTAAAACATGTGTTTCAGTCATTTCTCTATTTTCAGTTCAATTACTCCTTTTGCCGGAACCGACATATGAAGGACCAGAAAACGTCTCATATATCAGAGGCTCAGATCTTAATGAAGAGTTAGATCGCGACAAACGAATCGTTTGGTTAATCGAATTGTACACCGCTTGGAGTCCGCCCTGTATTGAGTTCTCTTCTGTTTTCTCAGAGATATCCGCGAAATACAGTCTCGAAAATCTTAAATTCGGGAAAATAGATTTGGCCCGAAGTGAACAAATGGCCAAACAGTTCAGAATAAATACATCGACTCTAAGCAAACAATTACCGACTCTTATCCTATTTCGCAACGGAAAGGAAGAGATGAGAAGACCAGTTGTGAACAGTAGTTCCAAATTAGTTAAATTCGATTTGAATTTCGTACGAATTTTTCATTTTTTTTTATTTAAAACATGTGATTATAAATAATTTTATCTTTTTTAGGATAATGTCGTTTCGGAGTTTGATTTGAATAACTTATTCCAAGAATGTAAAGCCAATCCTCTCAAGGCTTCCAAATCTAAAAGACCTAAAGAAGAATAATCATTGGAATGGAGTTCCAGTTAATCACCGCATTTATAGTCGAGATTACAGTCAGAACTTAAATAGTCTTCACATTAGAATAGCTTTTGATTTAATTCTTTTGAACTGAATCTCAATTTATTATTGAATTTCTCAATCGATTAAATAACAGTTGTGTCGCACTCTTATGATATGAACATCTGAACCACTCATACGTTTGGTCATCAAATAATCTTCTGATCACAACTGAAGAAAAGTTGAAACCTATTTTTATTCGGAATTAAATAAATTAAAATAATTATTAGTAATAAATATTATAATTCTAAACAAAAAAACAATTATTATTTATAATTCAAAGCGAATACAAAGTTATCGGAGAAGCGATTAAATGGCTATTTATTCGACTAATTATTGTATAAAAGGTTTCCAATAAAAACAATTTGAGGACAAAAGATGAAAGTTTTCCGTTTTGAATACCAAAGTATTGGTAATTTTTAAAAAATTAAATAACAATTAGTTAAACAAAAAGACTAAAATGATTTGTGAAACGGGGGGTCAAACGGGGGCTCATTAGTAGAGATGCGCTCAAAAGCGGACGTATTTTGAGTGTGAGTTCTGTTTATTTACTTCTTTTAAATAACACGTGTTTTAAATGTGACGCAAAATCTCTAAATATATTTTTAAAATAAATATTTTAATAAATTGATTATTAAATCTTTAACTAAAATATGGATAAAAATAATAAAAGATTCAATCGGAGGGCCCGACAAACAAATCCAAAGAAGTCAAAACAGGACAGTCATCCCAAGGAGAGGAGTGACCAGAAAAATATGGAGAAAATGTCAATTGATTTCAATGAAACTAAATATGATTCTTGCAATCCATTAGTATTGGATAAGTCATCGAAAACATCCAAAAAAGACATTTTACACAAAACTAATATCAAATCGAAAGTATTGTCGAAGAAACAGAAGAAGAAACTCGAAAAAGTTTTGGACCGAAAAAATCGAAAAATTAATGTAAACTTTTGTTTAATTAATATTTTTCTTGATTTTAATCATTTTTTTTTATTATCAAAAGAGGGCTAAACTTTTGATTGATTTACAAGAATTCAAAGTCGAAGATAAAGAAATGGTATTAATGTCATCGACGAGTGATGTCCAGACTTTTGGTCGAAAAAGGTTTGCATTCAAATAAAAAAAAATACAAAGAATTTTCGTTCAAATATTTTATAATTTATTACAGAATTAATGAAATGAAATCAACCAATGATTCGGTCGAACAACAAATCGATGAAATGAGTTCTTTAAAGAACAAGAAATACAGAAAATTTAAGAAATTTAAACCCGAAATCAAAGTTATTAATGATTTAAATGTTATCAACGCTGATATCAACGCAGACTCTGATTCAGAGAGTGATACCACTGATGAAGAAAGTGATTCTATTGAAGATAAACCAACTGAATGTGTTGCAAATGAGCCCAAACCTATGTCTTCCGATTTGGTTATTGATAACAACAAAATCAATGAAAAGAAAGAATGTCCTGAAAAGCGGACCCAATCAGTGAAAGCCGTGCTTTTAAAACGTGAATTTATTGCAATCAATAGAACTGAAGAGATAGAAAAGTTTCGATCATCGCTTCCCATAACATCTGAAGAACACACTATAATGGACTCTATTTTCAATGATTCAGTGGTTATCATCTGCGGTGAGACCGGTTCTGGAAAGACAACACAAGTGCCACAGTTTTTATTTGAGGCCGGATTTGCTCAAAACGATCAGATGATAGGAGTTACAGAACCGCGTCGGGTGGCGGCCATTGCTATGTCTCAACGAGTCGGACATGAAATGAATGTTTCGAGTGAAAGGGTTTCCTTTCAAATTAGGTTTGAATCAAATGCCACTCCAAACACACGAATCAAGTTTATGACAGACGGAGTACTTCTTAAAGAAATACAAAATGATTTTCTTTTGACGAAATACTCGGTTATAATCATAGATGAGGCGCACGAAAGGAGTCTTCATTCGGATATTTTGATTGGTTTACTCTCACGTATTGTTCCGCTTCGTATGAAAAAACAAAAACCACTGAAACTAATAGTAATGTCGGCCACTCTTAGAGTAGAAGACTTTACTTCAAATGAAAAATTATTCAAAAGAGTTCCTCCGGTCTTAAAGATAGATTCGCGTCAATATCCGGTTTCAATTCATTTCAATAGGAAAACAAATGGTGATTATCTTCACGAAGCCTTCAAAAAAGTCTGTAAAATACACAGTGAATGTCCAACGGGTGGTATTCTGGTGTTCGTCACCGGAAGAATTGAAGTCGAAGTCTTATGTCGTAAACTGAGAGCCAAATATCCAAACAATGGTTCAAAAGTTTGCGAACAAAAGAAACTCAAAACTAAACGAAAAGAAAATAAAAACAAAACTATTGTCACCGAAAAGATGCCGGCAATCAATTTAGACGATTTTGAAGTCAATCCTTTGGAAAGTGAGAACATTTTAGATGACTTCGACTATTCTGATGGCGATAATGACGATGAAAATATCTACGCAGAAGACGACCAATTGAATGATGACAACACTTTTGAGGGTCAAAGTCAAGCCCTTCATTGTTTGCCATTATATGCAATGCTTCCCCACTCACAACAAGTATTGATATTCAAAGAGCCGCCACTCGGGTCACGACTTTGTGTTGTGGCCACTAATGTGGCGGAGACTTCTTTAACGATCCCTAATATAAAATATGTGGTCGACTCCGGAAAGGTTTGTCATATTTTCCATTGTTTTCAACTTTTGTTCATTAATTGGTTTATCACTCATTTAAAGGTAAAAAAGAAAGTTTACGATAACATCACTGGAATTTCCACTTTTATCGTCGACTGGACATCAAAAGCCTCGGCTGACCAGAGAGCTGGTCGGGCGGGTCGAACAGGTCCGGGACATTGCTATCGTTTATATTCTTCTGCGATATTTAACGACGAATTTCCTAAATATTCGGAACCGGAAATAATTCGTAAACCAATCGATGATTTAATGCTTCAAATGAAAGCAATGAATATCGAAAATGTGGTCAATTTTCCGTTTCCAACTCAACCCTCTTTGGAAGCTCTGTTGGCCTCAGAAAAGAGACTCATTTCAATGGGAGCTCTCAAAGAAGTGACCAATAAATTAGACAAATATCGGAAAAACAAAAGGCAGTTAAAAACAGAGATCACAGGATTGGGAAAAGCGATGTCACACTTCCCAATAAATCCGCGCTACGCCAAGATGTTGGCCCTCTCACGACAGCATCAGCTCATGCCGTATACCATAGCAATAGTGTCTGCGCTCACAATACAGGAAATATTTATCTCTTCGGATAAAAACGCTTTAAACCGAAGAATTCGGTCGACGAGTGTTAACGGTTTACTTCTTGGAGATGTAATGGTTTTGTTGAATGCGATCGGCGCCGCACAGTTTGCGGGAACCACTATCTTCGGGAATCAAACATTTTGCCGACAAAATGGTTTGCGTCACAAATCAATCGTCGAAATAAATAAATTGAGAAAACAATTGAGTTCTCAAATCTGTGAGATCTGTAAAGACCTCACTCTTAGCCTTGAATTGAATCCACCGAATGATTTGCAAATCAAACTCTTGCGTCAAATAATGTTAAGCGGTTTCTTCGATCGCGTGGCCCGAAAAGTGCCCGTTTTGGACATCGATTTGGACGATAAGGAGAAGAAGAAACTCAAAAACGCCTATCAATCGATTGAAGTCGAAAAACCAGTATTTATTTCAACTCATTCTATATTAACGGATGATTTGCCCGAATATGTTGTATATCAAGAGATATTCGAGACTTCAAAACTAAATATGCGAAATGTTGTGGCCATTGAACCGGAATGGCTGCCTCTTTTTGTGCCGCTATCATGTCAACTTTCCAACCCATTGGAGAGTCCGCCCCCTCGATATGACAGCACTTCCGATAGTGTCAAGTGTTACCGATCGTCCACTTTTGGACCGTATGATTGGCCGATCAAATCAACAGAACTGACATTTCCCGAGGGTTTGGAGAGATATAAATACTTCGCAAAATTTTTGCTCGAAGGAGAAGTCATTCCATTCTTCAAGACTTATTCAAAGACATTGTTATCTCCGCCATCGATAATAACCAAATCGTGGGCTTCTCTTCAGCCGCGAACCGAAAACTTTCTCAAATCATTAGTTTCTCAAAACATTGAAAACAGAAGTAATTTAATAAATAAATGGAAATCCGATTCAAACTGTGAGTCAATTATCACTTAATTTGATAACAATTTATAACTGAATTTTTACAGATTTACTGAAGGAATACTTGGATTGGTTGCCACAATCATATCATCAAAATGTCACCTCTTGTTGGCCACCAATTGATGACTAAATTCAAAGATATTTGATTGTTATAATTGTATTGTTTATAAATGTGTTCATTAAATATCCAGAATTTGAATTTGAAAAATGAATTTAATTTAAAATAAATAAGTCTTTCAAAGAATTTGAGTCCAATTTAATGACTAGTTTTACATAAATGGCTACAAATTAATAAAAATGGTATTCAAATGTGTGACCAATTCATAGTTGATTTCAAATTTCAATAAACTTGAGTTATGTTATTCAAATATTTGTGGTTAATATTTGAACTTGATAATTTTTTAATTGATTAAAAATGAAAAGATTTGGTCATTTTTGTGTATTTTTGTGTATTTTTGTGTATTTTTGTTAAAAAACAGTCAATTAATTGACGTATACTTTGTTTGCGTTTTAGACGTACTCTATATATAAGACAAGAAACGAATTGAAAGCAAATCTATTGAATTGAATAATGTTTTTATTATTGTTATTGAATTAAAACTGATTTAATTTAGTTATTATTTGTATTTATATTATGTTTATATTGTCTTTGCATTCATTTATCACAACTCTATCGATGATTCATATCTGAGATTATTTCAGATATTCATTGATTTATAATAATTTAAAACTAAATTTGATTTTAATTGAAATCAAATAATTTTTTTTAATTGAAAAACGACTAAATTATAGCAGTTTTGTAGGTCTTCTTCGGTATTAAAAATGATTTCAATTTAATGTCAATAAAGAATTGAATGACAAATAAAGCAAATGAACGAATCGGTGGTCAATCCGGTTGTGACCAACAATTTGAAGCCAATTGTGGCCACAAATCATTGTATGAATGATTCTAATCGTTTGCAACGAAATAGTTTTATCACTGATTTACTAATTGAATGCAATTGTCTTTAATAGCATTGAATGGAGAAATGGTGTCTCAGAGTCAAAGTCAGACTCAATCGCAAAGCAATCAATTAAATCACAATTCATTGCAATCGAAACCTCCAACACTTCCGAACTCTAACTCTCATTCATCTCAAACACATCCAACACTTCCTTCTGAAGCACCACATTCTTCAACATTATCTCAATCGCATAATTTAACTGTTGATGCAAACAAAGAGAGGAAACCAAGAAATTATAAGTTAATAGCAGATCCGGCCCTCAAAAAGGGTCCCATCAAAGTCTATCGTTACGATGGAATCATTCCCGGAGTATATATATATTTATTCATTATATTTCACAACAAATATTCTAATAATTGTTTTATTGACAAAAATAGAAGGAATCGCTTTACCCAAGTGTTCAGGTGAAGGACCCGCGAAGAGGTCCCGCCATTTGGAATCGGATCGAAGCCGCGGAACTCATTGTTCCCAAATTTAAGGTTTTTTCATCTTTTTCTTTTTGAATGAATTAAAGAAAATAATGGATTATTTACTTTAAGATTGACTCGCATTATGTGGGAGCACCCCCTCCCACAGAAGTCTCCATAACTAATCTAAACGATAACATCAATAAAACATTTTTAGAAGATTTGGTTAAAAAGTATGATATCATTGAAGAAATTGAGGTTTTATATCATCCAAAGAGTAAAAAGCATTTGGGTTTGGCTCGAATCACATTCGCGTCCACTTCTGGCGCCAAATCATGTGTCGAAAAGTTGGATCAGACGTCTGTTATGGGAAATATAATTAATGTATTTCTCGATCCTTTCGGTAAAAATCATTTTTTTCAAAAGTGATTCTCTGATAATAATCTTCTTTTAATTATTATTAGGAAAAGAAGTGATGACTGCCTTCGAGTCGATCGTAAACCCGCCTCCAATTGTACCGACAATTGCCGTTCAAAAACCAATTGATGCAAACTTTTTAGATCCGAACAAAATAGCAACTGATTTGGAGAGCGTTTCTCTATCGATACCGCCGTCCGTCACTTCTTCTATTCCTACCTCCACTCCTGCCAATAGTTCAGACTATGGATACGGTACTGATTTGAGACACTGTCCGACTGCGTCAACCGGTTATCACTCAACTCATTCCTCGCACTCAACTCCTCATAGTTTCGATTCAGGCCTCGGATCGCAATATCCATACCATCAAAACAACGGTAACGCTCCCACAGATGGGTCGTGGGGTCCTCCCAATCATCATAATAATAATAATAATATGGGGTGGGATCAGACATATGTTGATGGCATTCGACCCGACTCTTCTCAATTCGATAAGAGTCCGATCCGGGAAAGTCTTGATTCAAGAATAGAACTGCTCCTAAAACAACAGAGCGCTGGTTTGGCGCCAAGTTTTTTGGGAATAATGTCAGCGATGGGAAGCCCTCCTTTTGTTTCCAACGAATTCAATACTAGTTCTCCAAAACATAACAAAAAACATGAATCGAAAGACTCTTCAAAGAAAAGACAGAAACAAAGGCGTCCCGAAGCCATTTTAGGAACACCTCCGTCGCCTTTCTTAAGTGCTTCGGAATTTATTAAATGCCATAAAATGACAAAAGAATTCGATTCGGGAAAAGAACCGAATCTGGAGGACAGCGATATGGAAGACCTCAAAGACCAAATGGACGAAGACATGGCTGAGGACGACTCCACACCACTTAAGGACGAACCGCAGGAAAGTAAGAAAATGAGAAGTAAGTCATCTAAGAAGGGTATGGAAGAGGACGACGTCGATGACGATCGGATGTCGTTGTCTTCGTTGAGCAGTGGGGAAAAATTACATATAGGAGGGGACAGCGAGCCATCAGCCTCTGCCGGTGCTCTACATCCGCACCCGATGTATCCATCTGAACAAGTGCAGATGATGGCTCGCTTGGGTCTATGGAAACCTGGAATGGGTTCGGATATTGGTTTGTCCGGTTTGCCAGTGTATAGCTCAACGACAACTCAGCCTAACTTCACTCCGTCTGCTCCGGCATTCGCTCCTTTCATGTTCCCGCCTATGACTGGCCAGTCATTTACTCCACAGTCAGGCCAACCCTTTCCTCAGCCCTGTTTTTATCCTCAGGGATACATTTCCTCACATTTCTCTTCTATATCAGCGCCAATGACTCCGACATCGAAAGTGCCACAAATGTCTCACTCGAACACCGAATGGTTAAAACACACGAATGAAGTCAACAAAACTCAAATCACTCGCAATTCACTCAATATTATAGTCTCAGAGCTCAAGGATTTGATCAAAAAAGACATTTGCAAGAAAATGGTTGAAAGCTCTGCCTTCAAGATATACGAGAAGTGGTGGGACGACTCAGAACGCAAATCCAAGACATCGACGAATGACCAGAGGTTTACAACTAAAACTCACATTCGCTCCGATTCCAAGCCGTCGGGTTCTGACTGGCATTCCGTCTCTAATATGTTTGATAACAACCGAACAGAATCTGTTAATTCATTCAGTGATTATGGCTTCAGTGGTTTAGGACTTCGAGCAGCCATACCTAAAATGCCATCATTTAGACGAATATTAAAACCGCCCTCTCCTCCCGATGACGCTACAAATGACACTAAAATTAGTGGATCTGATGCCGAAGCAGACAAACTTTCAAATGAATCGGACGACTCTGAGAGCTACAGAAGAAGAGAATCGAGACTACAGAAGAACAGAGCGGCCGCTATTATCGAAGATGACATCAAGTCTTCCCAATCGAGTAGTAGTAGCAGTGAATCTTCAACTTCTAGTTCAGATTCGAGCTCTTCGGGCTCTAGTTCTTCGAGTGAATCAGACAGCGATAGTGATACTTCATCTTCTTCGTCATCTTCATCGTCATCCGGGTCTTCATCTTCGTCTTCATCTGATAGTTCTGTTTCATCCAAAACATCGACTGAAGAAAGGAAAAAGAAATATCGAAAGCATCGGTCGTCCGATTCGGTCAAACAGTCCATTGAAGGAAAATCCGGTTATTCTTATGATTCCGATTCTTCGAAGTCTTTCGCTCAGAGAAGACGTGATCTGAAGACAGATATAAAAATTTCTGAAATGAGTACAAAAAGTGATGTGAATTCGAGTTCTATTCAATCAAAAGAACAAAAATCAGGAAAAGATCCGGAAATTACCCCTCAAATGGAATACGAGGCCTCTCAGGCTCTGATGGCTTTGGCCACCAGTTTCTCCATTCAAAAACCCGATGAAAGGTCTGTTCGAGTGAATAGTGATCTCTCCAAAGATAAACAAACAAAGGCTCCGATTGGAAGCGACACCGAATCTGCCTCTGAATCGGAAATATATGCAAAAGAATTACCGCAAACATGTATTGAATTCGATCACAGCTATTGTCTGCCGGACGCCAATGTCCGCAGAGAACAGCCGTCACATCTGGATTCGCTCATTGATTCGGTTGCGCGCGGAGTTCCCGACAGTAAAGATAAAGAAAAGTCAAATCAATTAACAGACCATATGTATAGTCGAACTAATCAGACCTCATCTCAAGTTAAGACCCAAAAAAGGTCTTACAAAAGGAGAACTTCAACGACAGTCCAAAACAAGTCACCGACTAATCAAGAATTTGATCCCCGTTTGTATGTGGCCTCGGAATGGCGAAAGGCTAAGAGGAAACCAACTAATGTTACAACAGTTGAAACCGAAGAATTCATTTCTGAAAGGAGTCCTTCCCCTCAACCAGTCTTCAAGAAACGCGATTTAATGGCAGAAATGAATATCTTATATGAATTTTTGAAGACTGGAATCGATGGCGAAGATGTCTCTTATCTTAAACGAAGTTATGAGGCTATGCTTCAGGAGGACAATCAGATCTGGTGGTTGAATGACATCCATTGGGTGGAACACCCGCCCACTCATATCATTTCACCCAAAAAGAAGAAAAAGACCGAAGACTCTCAGACTCGCGTCCATCAAACGGGTTGCGCCCGTTCTGAAGGATTCTACAAAATGGATATCTTTGAAAAACTGAGACTCTCTCACGTTTCTAATACTTCGGTTAATAGTTCCCAAAATGATGACGAAGACCTTCCCAAACAGATCCGTGCCCGACAGATCGGACAACAGTCCACTCGAGAGGCTCGTAATAACCAAAGGCGACTCCTCGCTACTGTTGACGCCGCGTGGAGTGATCTCTTGAAGTTCAATCAGTTGCAGGTCTGCTCTTACTCTCTATTAATTGACTCACTTTTAGTCATCAAATGTGTTGTTTATTCAACTCTTGAGTTCACAATATTTTTGACTTTTACTCACATTTGCAATAATATCAGTGAAAAGGCATTACTTTTTTATTGCAATTGATTTTCGCAAATCGAGGACTAAATTAATACATATTATTATTATTATTATTATTTGATTTTACTTTTAATGTCGAGAAATATTTTTCAAAAATATTCGGATTTATATTGAAATTAATTTCATTTGTTTATCGAAAACAGTTCCGTAAAAAACAGTTGAAGTTTTCAAAGAGTCGAATCCACGACTGGGGTCTCTTCGCTTTGGAACCGATCGCTGCGGATGAGATGGTCATTGAATATGTTGGACAAGGAATTCGTCCGATTGTGGCCGACATTAGAGAGAAGAAGTACACTGAGTTGGGTATTGGAAGCTCTTATCTGTTTAGAGTAGATCTCGAGACAATAGTTGACGCCACCCGTTGTGGAAATGTGGCACGGTTTATTAACCACTCCTGCAATGTATGTCTTTCCTCTCATTTGTTGCATAAAATAATTGTTTTGATTTTCAGCCCAATTGTTACGCGAAAGTGATTACCGTTGAGGGCAATAAGAAAATCGTCATTTATTCCAAACAACCGATTGGTATCGACGAAGAGATCACTTATGACTATAAGTTTCCCATCGAAGAAGACAATAAGATTCCATGTCTTTGTATGGCTCCTCAATGTCGCGGATTCTTAAACTAACATTTGTTTGGTTTCTAACAAATTGTAAATAATTTAGTGTTTAATGCCTTCAAACGACTCGTTTCGTCATTAAATCTGCGATTACTTAATATATGACCAAAACTTTTAGTCATTTTTTCTCAATATATTCAGTGTTGAACCCAACCCTCGCACTCATTGCCATAATGTTTAATAGACTCAATATTTTCATTAATTTAATTTCAATTTAAATTATATTAACATTTAATTTAAGTATATTTTATTTTTTTTTCGTTTAATTTCAAAGCAAAACACATCCGAAGACATGATTTATGTAAAGCTCTTTAAATGACGTTTTGTTTAAAGTTTTGGTCATATGTTTGGTTCGGTTTATATTTATGTAAATATTGAACAAAAACACGACTTTTCATCACTTTCTGTAAAAAATAGTTTAAAATTATTTTCTAAGCAATAAAATTATGTCCAAATCTATTGACAAAATGTCCGCCGATTTTGATTTAGTCGAGTATTTGACACAATTATTGTCTAATAATGAGACGAATAACAGTTTGAGGAAACGGATCCAAAATGACATCCAATTAACTAAAAAACAAATTAATGAACAGTTGTCCACTTTTGACATCGATTTCAATGATTTCAACTCAAAATATAAACAAATTATTGAATTAAAGAAAGAAATCGAAGAATTGGAGAAACAGTTGAATGAATTCATTGAAAGTGATTTGATTACAAAAATTGAAGAATTGAAAGATATTTGCCATCAAAGCAATGATCGTTTCAATAGATCCAAACGTTTGTCTGATTTTATTGACAAATTCAAGCAAATGAAGACCGAAATATCATTAATCGACGAATCATTTAGTCTCCAATCATATGAGTCTTCAGTTGAATACATGACCAGTGCTTCAGAGCTCTACCACTTTCTTATAGAATCGATTGAAACAAACGAAGATTTGACCGCAATTTCCAAAGATTTAAACAAATTTTTGAGTTCTTTGAAAGAAGAGCTGACTCTCAAAAAGGAAGAATTGATTTATAAAACAAAAAAGTTGTTTAATTCAAACGTTAAAGTATTCAGAGATGAGTTCAATAATGAAAATGTCTTTGAATTCAATTTAATTAAATGTTTGAATTCTAATGAATATAAAAAGTTTATCAAAACATTTATCGGAATCGAAGAAAATTCATTCATTTTAAGCGATTTAATCAAAAATTTGGAACTGTTTTTCATTAAACCAATTCTTAACGAAGAGATCAATCACTTGGAATTAGAGGACAACAAAATTGTCGCTAAATTTGTTGAAACAAAGACTTTGAAGCCTTTGTCGGCATTAAAATTATTTTTCGATTATTTCAATCGTTTGCTAACAAATGAAAATCAAATAATTGCTCGACAATTGTTGGCTATTATTGGATCAATTTGGACAAAAGACCTCTTCCAACACATTCTTAAATATTATTTGAATCGATTGATGCCTAAAAATGAGTCACAACTCAAGTCATATCTTTCTCTCATCGATTCGGCTGAAGATTTTCGAAATGATCTCATCCAAATCGGATTCATTGAGAAGAGTTCAGTCACTGAGGAGAGCACATCCTCACCATTCCTTGAGTTTGCTCTCAATATAAATACTCACTTTTGTCGCAGACTTTGTACAGATTTTGTGATTTCTGCCAAAACTATAATAAGTCGAGAATTGCATCAAACGATTCAATTCGAAAGCGATTCACAAAATAACTCGAATTCATTGCCGTCTTTAAGAGTGAGTCAATCGATGATAGAACTCAAACAACTGATCCAAAGTATAATGGATTTGACTAATAATTGTACGAATGAGTGCTCGGAAGCACTTTTGGAGACCATTTCAGACATTTGCGAACTCTATATCGATGTGAGTCCTGTATTTCACAACAAAATGATTAATGAATTTCCTCAACAAAACGCTATATTTCACAACAATTGCATATTTTTTGCGCATTTCATCGAATCATTTGCAGAAAGTAATCCAAAACTGATTATTCTCTTGAAATTCGTACCAATTCTTAGAGAACTGGGATCTCAACTATTTCTTAAACAAATGCGAATTCAGGAGAAACTACTCTTAGAATTAATTCAAAACCAAGATTTCACTCATTGTCTCAATGATTTGGCCACAGAAGACAAATCTGGTTATTGCGAGAAATCGGCCAAAAAGTTGAGACATTACTTCCAACAATGTTTGGTTCACTTAAACTTCTTGAAAAACGCTTTAATCGATGTTTTACCCGAAAAATTATATCAGAAATCGATTGGAACTGTTGTTAACACTCTCTTCAATGAATTGATTAACAAAATTCAGATCCAGAACGACATCAGCACTTCGGGTGCGGTCAGACTCAGTGAGGAAATCGATTTCTTATTCACAAAAATTAAAGAGTTATTAAATTGTGAAAATCCAATGCGTTTCGTCCCGAAGTGGTCTAAACTATCGGAACTCCGTTTCATTTTAAATGTCGGTTCGATTATTAATTTCGATTCAATTAATCAATAAAAAGTTTTTCTAATTTTTAGGCAACGCTTTTGGATATCGTTAACCGATGGGCGGACGGAAGAGGAATATTAGCCGCAGAGTATACCTCACAAGAAGTCAAACAATTAATTCGTGCCTTATTTCAGAATACAGAGAGAAGAGCTCAGGCGCTCAACAAAATTATTAACCATTCGTTTTAAACTAATTTATTCAATAAAACTAATTATTACTATTATTACTATTTTTCTCATTTCAAGTGATTGGAAATATTTGATAATATTTGCACCAAGAACATTCTTATATCTAATGCTATATATAGGAACTTGAAATAAATTAAAACTGTTCTCATAGTTATGACATTTTTATTAGACCGATGCCATAAAACTTAGATCAGAAGAAGAGCTCAGCTCTAGATTCCAGACCGATATCTGTGTGGAGCACACAATTGAGTCAACAAAACAAAATTTAATGATTACCTTGATTATTACCTTGATTAAACTTTTTATTTATTCATTTAATATTAAGAAGATGAACATTTTTATGAATTAGAATCTAAAATTCTGAATAAAGTATTTTTTTAGTCAATTTTATAATGAAAATTAAATTTAATATAAAAATGATTAATAATTGTATGGTTTTGATGAGTAAAAGAAAAGCAAAAAATGCGTCGACCGGGAATCGAACCCGGGCCGCCCGCGTGGCAGGCGAGCATTCTACCACTGAACCACCGACGCCTTGACATCTATGGCTTTAAAGGTGTGACATAAGTTTAAAGACAAACCAAAGAGGAGTGTATTTAGAGATTATGTCGTCATTTGTTTAGTTCTCAAAACAATAATATTTTTTCCCATTTTATTGATATTTTCGTCTTTTTTGACATTTAATCGGAAGATTAGATGAAATAAACAAAAATCATTCTTCGAGATGACACTCACCAACGAAAACAACTTTTTCTTCCATTCGGTGCAACACTTGTCGCGATCGTTGGCCAAAATCAATGGACTTTCGGTGGAAAAAGTAAACGGAACCGCTTTTCCATTATTTTGATGTTTTAAACCGTATTTTTATTGCAGTTAAATGTGTTGTTAGATATGTGTCCAAAATTATCACCAAATGGACAGTTGACTATTGACCAAAGAGGACAGGACTCCATCATTGCTTTAATTATTTATTTCATTGAATCCCAATTTCAGGTTTGAAAGCAAACCATTTGAATATCTTCTCAATTAATAATTTGTTTGAATGACAGCACAAACAGATAATTATCTCATATTTGTTGGAAGTGTTGACCGCTCTGAAGGACGCCGTTTGGAGCGATTCCATTAAATCACACGAAACTGACCGTAAATATTGTTTACAATCAATAAATTCTTTGATAATTAAAATATTCGACAATTTCTTAAGGGATTCCTATTTGCGAGAGATTTAGTTTCTGTTTAAATACCGGTCTTTCGGATATCGCGTACTTCTGTCCCGAATATAGCGATAAAATATTTTCTCAACAAATCGTTTCCATCGAATCTCTGACTCATATTATAGTCGATGTCCAACAGATCTCAACCAAAGATAACTCATTCAAAAGTAAAGTCAATTTCATTTTTTAAAATTATTTATTAAAGTATTTATTTTGACTTTCAGTCCAATTGTGTCATTCAATTGTTCCCATTTATATCGGTTTGTGTCGAGCTTTGGGTCGAACTCCTAATGACGATCAAAACACTCCACTTTTCTTGCGTTTATTCCCTCCGCCATCGATTCCCCCGAAGACGGATGAGTCTCAATACGACTCGAGTACTGATATGAACGATAGTTCTCTTTATGCGAGTCGTGATCTTCAGAGCAGTTTCCATAAGAAGGGAACTCTCCCTAATTTGCAAAAATTGATTCCGCGTTCGTTCTCCAGTTTATCACCGAATCAGACGTGGAGTTCTGGTTTGAACACTCACGAGACCATTGGTGACAATTTGTCGATCTCTGGTCTCATTGGTCTGAATAGAGGCTCATTTCAAAGTCAAATCTCAAATTACAGTCAATTGAATGAATCGATTAACGAAACGCGTTATTTCTTCTTCAAATTTGGCTCATCTTTTAACGAACAGTCGGCGAGAGTTAAACCAAATGACTTCAATCCCAATAATCAGAACAATATTTCATTGGAATTATTACTTCGATTGCTATCTTTGGCCAAAAAATTGCTGAATAAAGAAATCTTAAAAGCTTTGGATGAAATGGCTTTAAGCGTTTTTATGGTCTGTCCTTTATTTTAATCAATGATATAATTAAACACAAGTTTGATATTTACAGAGCAATCAAATTCGTATATTTCCGTACAAATCTTTGAGTGAAATCATAAATTTGGTTTCCGTTAACTTTCTTAAAGAATTGTTATATAAGAGAACGGGTCAGTTGTCTATTCTTTTATTCTCTTCATATTTAATGATTTCGATTCAATTACTACAGATTTGCCAAAAGCTTTCACATCTGAAGTACAGGAATTCATAAAATGTCTGTTCCTTTCGGGACAGACAGAGATAATGAACAAACAGACCTCAGAGTCTCAGATTTATAACAGTCTTAAACTCAATGTTCAGACAAACGCCTCATATATTGAGCTCTTGGTTTGGTCTTCAGGCGATGAAATGGCAGCGGACGCTCTTTGCACACGACTTAACGAAAAGATCAACACATCTCATGGCCATCGAGTTATCGCACACTTACCTCTTCTTTTAGTCTGTTTGGAGGGTTTGGGAAAATTGGCCGAAAAATTCCCTACGATTGCAATCAATTGTTCGATTCCATCGCTCAGGGATTTTCTAATTCTACCCTCTCCTATATTATTGCGATTAAGTAAACAACAGCACGACTTTCACTCATTTGCCGGTCCGCTCAGTATTACTGTTACCTCTGAGACCAACCTTTCAATAAAATCTGGATCGACTTCAGGCAATTCTCATATATCGCAGGTCTATTTAAAGTTGAGGAACAGTGCGATCGATAATTTATGCATCGCTCTGAGGGCTGGCCTTTTAGTGGACGCCCATACAATTCAGGCCACAATCGCATCGGTATCTAACCGTTTATATCAGGCAGAGAAAAGTGACTCCGAATCCAACTTAGTTTCGATGAATACAATCATAGCTTTAGGTCGAGTGGCCGTCAATTTGTGTGATATCCCCCGTTCTATGGAATCAATTTTACAGTTCTTTCAGCAGCGGTTCTGTAGACCGCCCTCTAATTTGGACGCTTTGATAGTCGAACAGTTGAGTGAAATGGTTATCATTAAGGGATGTGATCAACACGTCTACGAAGAAGTTATGAAAATGTTTACAATGATTACAATACAGTCGAGCGCCGCATATAATCTGAGTAATACGGATGAACGCAACCGTTACCGACACGTCTCCCTCGCAGTCATCAATTCGTTCACAAATATCTCCAACAAAATTGAAGGACAAACGGAACAAATTGAACTTTTGGTCCGACTCTTGGAATTGTTTGTTCAGTTGGGTTTGGAGGGAAAGAGAGCCAATGAGAAGAACCCGATGGCGGCAAAAGCGTCGAGTAGTGCCGGAAATTTGGGTGTTTTGATACCAGTGATCGCAACACTTATGCGTAGACTTCCATTCATAAAGAATCCAAAACCAAGACTTCAAAAATTATTTCGAGATTTTTGGCTCTATTGTGTTGTTATGGGATTCACTTCTGGAACCAGTCTTTGGCCGCGAGAGTGGTATTACGGCGTCAAAGAAATAGCGTTTAAGTCTCCTCTTCTCAAATCACACGAACACTTGCGCTCAGAATTACACTTCAATTCTGCGATCAGAAACGAAGCCGTTTCTGGAGTCGAACTCCAAGAAATACGAAACCAAATAATCAATGATTTGAACCCTTCCTCTGAAGTGATATCAATTATAAATAAGTTGACGTTCGCGCAGTGCACTTACCTCTTATCTGTTTGTCGTTTGGAGACTTTCAGAGTTCAAACTACTATTAATGGAATGAATCCGTTCGATATAA
This sequence comes from Chamobates pusillus, assembly GCA_034699945.1. NCBI lineage: Eukaryota > Metazoa > Arthropoda > Arachnida > Sarcoptiformes > Chamobatidae > Chamobates > Chamobates pusillus. Next base: position 29,850 of record JAQGCQ010000008.1, read on the forward strand.
TGATGCAGTATTTGGAGGACTCCACCATTCAGAAGGACAAAGACGGCATTTGGCAGTGTGTCCTCTCCATCGCTGACAAAGTCTTTAACGCTTTCTTAGAGATAATGTCAAACAAACCAAAAAACAAGTCCCGCGACAATGAACTCGAAGAATATTCGACTTTTCTTCTAATTAAGTTTAATCACAGACAGAAACAGATCAGAAGAGTGGCCGACAGGTATTTGAGTGGTTTAGTCGACAAATTCCCACATCTTTTATGGAGCGGAAAGGTATTGACCACAATGTTGAACATTCTTCAAGTATTGGGCAGATCTTTGGAGTTGGACCCAAACGAAGCAAATCCAGAACTACCCGTTCCGGACACCAATTATTATATTCAACTGACCGACACAATGGAGGCGAGAGAGGTCTGTCCCAAACATTGTATTTCCAAATGAAATAATTGAATTGATTTAAATATTCAGAGCATTGTTCGTGATTTTGGTGCGCGTTGTCAGGGAATCATTCAGGAGGCGGCCAAATGGGCCCCAAATATCACGCGTTCACATCTTCAGGAATATTTGGCGAATTTAGAGCACGCAATGAGTGGTATTCAACAACATTCAGGTCTTTCTTTGGTAGTCGAGTCGATCACAACATTCGCTGCATTTAATAGCGGTTCGAGTTCTGTTTCGGTGACTTCTTTGGAAAAATTACCGAATTTCATAAAAAACAGTTGTTCTGAATTTATCGCTTCAATGAGTCTTCGAACTCATTTTGCGGGAGAGGTCTCGGGAATGCTTTCCAGTTATAAAGCTATTAAACAAAGCGAACAAATTTTAGCCGAAAAATTAATTTCCGATTTGAAGGAAAGTTCGGTTGAAATGGATATCAAAGCACATCAGGAATGCGTTTATAGAATCACTGCTCTTTTAATTACTTCACCGCTTTGTGACAAAGAGTTAGTTCATGCCTTATGTTGGGCTCCGGTCTTCCTCTTCTCTGAAGACACAATAGCGAGTATCATCTCCTGCTGGAAGTGGTTGTTGGCCGCCCGCTCTGACTTAGAGTCTAAGGTATACTTTAATCGAATTTGTTTTCAATTCATTTGACATCGAAATCATTTTTAATAAATTCTTTTATCGAATTTAAGTTTATCGAAGAAATGGCTTCTGCTTGGAATGCAACCATAGATAGAAAGCTGGGTCTTTTTGCTTCGGATCCGCCACAAACAGATCCTCTCACTTCAAGTATAAATTCAACACTTAAACCAAACCCTCCTTATATCGGAGGTCACGCTCTTTGGGTTAAAGTAAGGCTTTACTATTCAATATTTGCCATAAATTTAATTTGAATCCAATTCTTACAGTTTTTGACCGAAAGGATAGAAATCGCGAAATACAGTTCTTTGGATCAAATCGAAATTTTTGCTAATCTTTTGCATCGATCGCTTCACATTTCTGTGGGTCGGGTTCATCACAGCTCTCGCAATATAGCAACGATTGGCTCCCGTTTTCGTCTATTAAATTGTGGTCTTTCATTAGTACAGTTCGATATTCTGCCCAAATCTATCAGTAAATCAGTTTTAAGAGAACGGGTCTATTCCGCGGCAATCGATTACTTTTGGTGAGAATTCATATTTTTGGAAATTTATTTTATAAAATATTTGATGATTTCAGTGGACCTCAAATATGTCCGTCACAGAAAAGGACTGAACTCAGAGAGGATTTGATATCTTTGATCCGTTTTTGGCAAAGTCTTCACTCCGATAAGAAATATCTAAAATCGTCTTTTCTAAGCGATGGTCTTTGGGGCGATTCTATGCAAAACCTTGGCTTAAATGGAGTCAGTCCTGATTTGAGGGCCAGTTCTGAATTTAATCAGACGCGTATTAATACCCCCACGGGTTGGATAAATACTGTTCCCCTAAACAGTAATATGTCTACGATATCAAAGCGTTCGTCGGGTTTCAAAGGCTCGCAATCGACAAAAAACAGAGAAAATTCAATATTTGCCGACTATTTTGTTAAGGATTACGTCCGCAAAAGAAACCTTATTTTGAGTCTATTGGCCATTGAAATAGAGTTATTGATGACTTGGCACAACCCCACCGCTTCACCTGAAATGGCTATTCCCGGAGAGGAGACAATCGCTAAATGGCGAAATCAACCCTTCACTGAAAGGACGTGGAAAGAAACAGCTCGACTCGCATGGGAAATATCACCCACTTTAGCTGTATTCCTTCCCTGCAGGTTAGCCACTCCTTTCCCTCTCTATCTTTTCTTAACTAATTCTTTATTTTTTTAGATTCAAAAATTCTGATGAAATTAAAGAAGAGATCTCAAGACTGGTACGTCTCAACCCGATAGCAGTTTGTCATATTCCAGAAGCGCTCCAATATTTGGTCACTTCAGACAGTATTCTTCACGACTCGCCTGAAGTAATCCATCGAATCTTATAAATGAATTGACTGATTGTCTCACTTTATGTTCAGTTAACTCATATGCTTACGTGGACTCCGGTTTCTCCCATCCAAGCGCTGTCATATTTTTCTCGTCAGTTCCCTCCGCACCCGATTACAGCTCAGTATGCGATCAGAAATCTTGCGGCTTATCCTCCGGTAAGAACTTAAGAATATAGACATCCATTTATAATGTTTTGTCATTTAACAGAATGTGATAATGTATTGCATTCCACAACTGGTTCAGGCCGTCAGATATGACAGTGTATGGCATTCCTCAAAATAAGTGAATACATTATCTCATACCTTAATTGTTAATCTATAGATGGGATATATCGCACAATTCATCCGATGGTCGGCCACAACATCACAGCTTTTGGCGCATCAATTGATTTGGAATATGCAGACAAATATGTATAAAGACGAGGACTGTCAGGAACCGGACCGTCAGTTCTTTGAAATTCATTCGATTATCAAATAATTGAAACCAATTTTTGACTGAATATTACTTGAATTCACAGAGGATTTATACGAACCTCTGGAACACATCACTAAAACAATTGTGGACACTCTCTCGGGACCGGCCAAAGAGTTCTATGAAAGAGAATTCGATTTCTTCGGCAAAATAACTGCGATTTCGGGAGAAATTCGTAATTATCCGAAAGGGAAAGAAAGAAAGGAGGCTCTCCTCAAAGCACTCCGTAAAATAGAGGTCCAATTGGGCTGTTATTTGCCATCAAATTCCGAAGCACTTGTTCTGGACATCGATCCTGAAAAGGGAATTCCGTTACAGAGCGCAGCAAAGGCACCATTTTTGGCCAGATTTAAGGTATCGTTGTGTGGCAGTGACCGACTCGAGAGATTGGCCATGACTTCCAACGCTGAAGATATCAACAGCAATAGGAAATCGATGGGTATAGAGATGTGGCAAGCTGCTATCTTCAAAGTCGGGGATGACGTCAGACAGGTTTGAATATACGTTCACTTTTAATATCCTATTAAATGATGGATTAATTTTAGGATATGTTAGCGCTTCAGATAATTGCTTTGTTTAAGAATATATTCCTCAAAGTCGGTATCGATTTGTTTTTATTCCCCTACAAAGTGATCGCCACTTCTCCCGGAGTAAGTCTTTGTTAAACATTACATCCAAAGAATCGATGAGTTATTTAATTGTTTTCCAATCAATAAAAGTGTGGAGTAATAGAATGCGTCCCAAACGCCAAATCGCGCGACCAATTGGGTCGGGAAACAGATATATCACTTTATGATTATTTTCTGAAGACTTACGGCGACGAGTCGTCCAATCGTTTTCAAGAGGCGCGAAGAAATTTTGTTAAAAGTATGGCCGCCTATAGTGTGGTCGGATTTCTTCTTCAGATCAAAGATAGACATAACGGAAATATTATGATCGATAGAGACGGACATATCATTCATATCGGTATAAATTGATTAAAAGTGTGACCAATATTTCAATATTTGTTTGCACTCAGACTTCGGTTTTATGTTCGAGTCTTCTCCGGGCGGGAACTGGGGGTTCGAACCCGATATCAAACTGACTGACGAAATGGTTTTGGTTATGGGCGGCAAAATGGAAGCGCCTGCTTTCAGATGGTTTCAGGAATTGTGTGTTCAGGCATACCTCTCTGTAAGGCCTTACAGAGAGGCTATCGTCACATTAGTTTCATTAATGCTCGACACCGGACTTCCGTGTTTTCGGGGACAGACTGTTAAGCAGTTGAGGGCCAGATTTGCACCGAATGCCAGTGAAAAAGAAGCCGCAGTTTATATGTTGAAAATTATTGGCGACTCATTCCTCAATTTCCGGACCCGTACTTATGATATGATTCAATACTATCAAAACCAAATCCCTTATTAATTAACGAAATTATTTTTAAAATATTAGTCTTTGATTTGAATGACATTCACTTTGAGATCTATTTCAAGAATTAGAGGTTTGGGTCAAAACAATAGTCATTAAAATGATTATACATTTAATGGAATTATAGATTTCTTCGAAATATTTAGCTCTTCATTAATAGACAACCGATGAGAGGAAAATGCATTCATTTGTTTTAGTTTTTAAATTCATTGACGAATATTCGGTGAAAATTGATTGAAATTAGTCTTTCGATCAATTAATTCCTAATTTAATTTAATTTAATTGAAGTCAAAATGAATTCCAATTAATGTTAAATATTTGTTAATTTTATTTTTTAAAATTATTTATTTGTTTCAATAAAATTATTTTCTCATAAGATTTGCATTTATTTGATAACATTTTGTGAGAAATGCTGTCAAATGTTCAACAATTTTAAATCATCGATGAGTTAAATTATTTGTGAACTTGTTCAAAACTTGATATTAAAATTCACTTGTGAAGGAATGCTCAAACTATCTAGCTAGGTCAAAATTTGTTGACGAGGAATCTGTCAACCTAATCGATAAACAAATAAATAAAAAGTTAGCTTGATTAATTGTAATTTAGCAATCAAAAGCAAGATTAGAAAAACTTAATGTTTGACACTCTAAGAAACAAATGAACCATGGTTATATTCACAGATTTTAGTGTTTAGAAAAGGAAAGGACAAAGTTCTCCAAAATATTTATTCTTTGGATTCATTGAACTTTTTTTGAATCAAATCTTATTCTCAAATCGAAATCATTTGAGAAAAAATTGCAGTAATTGAGTGATTGAGTGATAAACTCGTTTCGGTTATGTCTTCGTCTAAATTTAAAGGTGAGTTCAAATTTTAAATTTTATCAATAATTTTTATTCGAGTATTGTATTATTTGAAAAGCAGGTAATCTATCAAGATTTGTTATTTGCACTTTACTGATTGGATCAGCACTTGGTGGATGTCCGGATCAGTTTGTGTTATACCCTTGCACATGTCATCATTCGATTTTCGGGACTCACGTCTATTGTGGCGGAGATTCTCATATCAATCTCGAGAATATCTTCGAGTCGTTATCCACTGTTTTATTATCAGATAAGAAACACTTCACTCACTTAACGATAGCCAACAGTGCTGTCCATCAAATCAATGAAAATATATTCCGTGACATCACTTTTGAATCAATTCTAATCGAAAATTGTCTTAATTTGACAAAAATACACAGAAATGCGTTTTCAGATACAAATTGGTTCACAAAAGGTTTTGCGATAAAGAATTGTCCGAAATTTGAGTCAAATAGAGACGACTTCTTCTACTCAATGAGTAAATTCAAAAATATTGAAAAACTCGAAATTTTTGATACGAATGTCTCAGAAATTCCTTCGAATGCTTTCAAACCAATTAACGGATTTCAAAATCATTTGAAGACAATTACTATAAAAGGAAGAAGTTTTGAAAGAATCGGAAATAACTCTTTTCGTTATTTGAATTCATTAAGAAATCTAAGTTTTGTGAAGACATCCATTGCTTCGATACCCGACTATTCCTTTCACTTTTGGCGATCGACAAGAATTCAAATATCAATCAATTTCATCGATAATCACTTTCTCAATGATTCGAGTTTTTCAAAGAATAGTTTTGCCTTAACTTTGAGACCAACACAACTGATTGGAATTCCTGCTAATATTCTGGAAGAAGAGGTATTCCTTTCGTTTTTGGTATCAAATGAACAGAATTTTATTGAAATATCTAATCAAACAAAACTCGAATGCAATGAATGTCGAAATTTTTGGCTCCGAAGAGATTCTGAACTTTTATCTCGAATTACGGGAATTGAGTGCTCGAATGGTTTCAATTTAATGGATAACAACAATTTCATTCATTGCAATCATTGAAAGCACAGCACAAGTTTAACCATTAAATCTATTTTCAATAAAAGTATTTCAATTTTCAGTACTGCCCATGGTACCCATCCTGGGGGGGTGGGGGGGGGGTAATTAAATTGACAATTTACAGGGAGGGTATTTTTTTCGAAAATGTGATTTTTAAAGAGGGTCCGAAAAAATTATGATCAGGTACTGAGTACCGTACTCACTTTTCAAAATTTGCTAAACCTTGCTCCCCTTTTTTGTTTTTTACCTTGGCCAAAATTTTTCGAATAAGCAAAAAAAGCTCAATTCTCAAAATTTCCACTTTTCAAATTGCTCATTTTCTAAGGGGGGTCTGACTTTGTCCATTTTCAGGGGGGAGTATTTACCCTATACCGGGGGCAGTGGACAGTACTCATCAATTCTTCAAAATTTTATTTAAACTTAATTTAAAAATTATGCAAAACTTAACACATTTTCAACAAATTTTTAATATAATTTTGAAATTAGTTTTATTGCAATAAAATTCAGTCTTTGAATTACGATTAAATCGATGCATAAATACAAAGGGATGGCTTCACACGACTAGACATTCCTTAAACAGTTCTAAATATTAATAGAGTTTCATAAAAATTGAGTAATTATTGAACAAAATGTTCGTAAGATTTCAAATGACATTCGAATAACTAATCGAAAAACAAATTATAAATAAATGGATTAAAAGTGATTTTCGGCCAAAAATGAGTTTCGAGTATAAGTGAATAGTTTGGCCAATAGTTGGCCATCCCTTACATTAAATCAATTATTAATAACACAATATTTGAATAAAATTTGTTTCAATGACTCTGAAAAGGGATGGATTGAGTCTTCTGTTGATTAATATCTAATTAAGCTGTGGTCGAGGTATGAGGTATGACCTCAACTCAATTCATAGCATTTAAGTGTTGAGCGAACAAAATGTTATAAATATATTAATTATAATAACTATCAAAAAACGGATATATTTTACGCCGATTTGAAACTTTCGAAAACTTGAAAGTCGTCCAAAATATTGGGTTAACTGTAAAAATAGGTCAGACTTCGCATCTCTTGAGTCGCAAAATAATATTTCAAATTAATTATTGGTTTGAAATTTCAATATTTTTGAAAACACAACGAATGTCTAACTATTAAAAAGAAAACAAATTATTTTTAATTAAATATCTCTAAAATTCAACGTTTGGTAATAAAACGATTGATCGGACGAATGGTTTGTTCTAAAGGTTGAGTCCTCCGTTGTAGGCGTAGTCCGCCTTATTATGCATTATTAGCTTATTGTCCACAAAGTAATAGCTGTCCGATCGGGTCTCAAACGGATTTGAAATCATTTCTTCGCCTAAAATATTAAACCAATCATTAATGAATCTAAAGTCAGTGATAGAGTGAGTGATTGAGTCAACCCTTGACTCTAACCCCAAGTCATTAGTGGTCTCTAATTATCCATAAAAATAACCTTGTTTAATCATTAATCTAAACTTGAGTTTTGTTTACATCAACTAAAATATTAGATATGTTTTATTAACGAACTTTGAATAATAAGTGAATAGAACTGCCTTTAAATGAATGACTAATTAGAGACCAATGAGTAAATCAATTGCTTACATAATTCGGGGCTCAGAGACGGAAATTCATAAATATGTTCACAACTGTTATGACTGTTAGGAATACAAAACCCGAAATTGAAGTCAAAAGTCTTAAGGAGTCGATCGCGAAAGAAGTGGCGTTCAATCATTCGGAAACTGTTAATTGGTTTGTCTCCGATTCGGAACTCAACACTAATTTCAAAGTTTAAACAAACATTAAATGAAAAAAAGTGTTAAATATATAGTAAATAATGTTTACGTCGCGCCCACAGTCTTCAGTTTAAGGAATTGAGAGGTGAACTGATAGCGAACAAAACGACCACAATCACCATCCATTTCTTCATCTTCATTATCTTTAGAATCTTCTAATGGCTCGGGAGGCGTGGGTTTAACAATTTCGAAAAGAAGTGACCCTGTTTCCATATCTCTTATCTTGAATCGCGTGAATTCAATGTCATAGATGTTGGCGTCGGGCGAACATAAATAACCTAATTTTGTACACAAATTAACTATTATTACAACAAATCACTCGAATAGCTCTTAATTTTCAAATATTTTTGATCAATGAGTTGGATATCGAGTGAAAGACTTCAATTTAATAACTTTTCTTTAATTTTCTCATTAAATTCTAAATTAATTAAGAAATACAAACGTTTAGTAATTGATGGCAAAAGAATAACATCTTCGGGAGAAATCACATCCTTTTCTATGAGCTGATCTTCGGTAATAAATCGTTTATTATCGACGTTCACATCTTTTCGAGTTCGCGATTGTCTCATAAAAGTCTGTTTCTTATTCTTAGCCGAAACTGAATTTGGTTTAACAGAAACTGAACTCATATTAAACTACAGTTAATTATTTATAATTTTTCATTTAATATCATTTCAAATAACACAATAAAATCCTAAAATTTTGACAAAATGTTATTTAAGAATAAAATTTAGAATCAATTAATTGTTTTGTTTAGAAACTCATTAATTAAAATATCGATAAATAAGATGTAAACAAATATTTAATCAATGAGTAGTCATAGAAACAGTCATAACAACAGTGTATTCAAGTTTATTCGACTCTAATTTAGGGGTCGCTCCAAACGCCACAATTATTGTCAAGAACAACGATAAAACTTCTAATTAGAACTTGCAAGTTTAACCCAATATTCAATTATTACCTTGATATTAACTATAGTATATCAACTTTTAATTTAAATAACAGATTCTCAGCTCTTTATGAATATAAGTTTTTATAGAAATATCGGTTAATTAGTGGTCTGACAGTCAATGATCACAAACTTTTAGTATGACATCAAATTTTAAATGATATAAAACGATCTTGGTTATTCAAAATTATGTTTTAATAGTGACTAGATTTATTATTAAATTAATAAGTAAATATTTATAGTGTAAACAATATAATGAGAACTAAAAAAATAGTTTCAGAATAACTGATTGCGATTCAAGTCATTTCTGATGGAATCCATTCTCTTCTTCGCCCTCTGAAAGGCCAATACAACCGATAATATGTTTTGTTTTATTGAATTCACTGAAGAGGTCTTCACTTTATATTTGTCTCTATTTATTAATGGTTTTCTAAATAAAAGAGATATAGTTTTAACGTTTGAAAGAAAAATCTTCAATATTTTGTACTCGTTTTGAATGATTAGATCGAATTGAATGACAACCGAACCGCTCGACTCTGAGTGTAGGCCATAATTATTGACGAATTTCGAGTTCTTAAGAAAGTATTTTTAATACTTTTTAAATGTGTTTTTAATTCTCACATTTAGTTGAGTGGAGTCGTAGTGAAAGTTATGAATATTTGGAGCGCAACCGATGAAGAATTGCTTCATTCTCTCCAATCTATTGTCAATAAATGGTTTCCAAGTATTGACGACAAGAGAATGCTTTCCTCTTCTGATCGGTATCTCAAGTAAACCATAAGATTCAGAGACCAAAACATTGCGATAATTAAAAGATAAAACTTTGAGATAAAGAGTTGGTCCCAATTCTAACAAATCGTTCGTAGTTTTAGATTTCAAAAGTATTTGGAAAGGAGTCGAGAAAAGAGATAAATCCGAATCATTTGTCCGACACTTTTGTGTCGTCCCATAAATTGGCGAATCGTTGACTGAAATCCAATTTTTATTACTTTCGATATAAAAACAAACATAAGAATTGTAACTCTCGAAGCCTTCGGTCGATACTATCAATCAATTAATTGAAATTAACAATTTGTCAAATGATCATATTGGCTTTAAAAGGAATATAAGCATGCAACTTTATTCCAACTAAATTCACATCTGATTATAGTGTGCAGTATTTTGTGCTCATATTTGTTATATTCTGTAAATTGTGCCCAACTTTTAGTAGTTATAGAGAAATAAACAAAACTGACTCAAAGCTAACCATCAAATAATTCAAAGATTAAACAAAAGTCAACGAATAAAATGTCTAATCGTTTGATAAATTTAATTCTTTAAAGGATTACCAATTGTGCCGTTAATGAGGACCAGAGTATCACTGGAGGCCTCACTAATGACTTGAGAAATCGATTCATTCATTGTATTATTGGTTGAAAACAATAAATCGCCGATAATTTGATACTTTTATCACAATTTAACTGACATTTACTCACAAATAATAATCTTTGTATCCGATTATTCACGATTTGCATCAAATATCAGAATAAAACGTTATCTCAAATCTATTTTATAGTTTCCTATTATTATTTGCCACTAATTTATTCACCTCTTCTTTTATTATAGCAATACGTTGTATCTGAATCACTATCAATAGGGCGTGCGTACAGAGAGGGAGAGAGAGAGAGAGAGAGAGAGAGAGAGAGAGAGAGAGAGAGAGAGAGAGAGAGAGAGAGACAGAGAGAGAGAGAGAGAGAGAACTCTAAATGAGTGAGAAATTGTTTGGATGTAAAGTCACGCCATTTATAGTGAATTAAGTTTTAATTAAAAGTGAAAATGTTTTCAATGGTTTAATATTTTTAAATAAAAGCATAGTTTTAAGTGATTTTATTTGAAATTAATTGAATTTTTAGTGAAAATGAATTGTAAAATATTAAGGATTAAGTGATAAATGCAATGAAATGATGAGCTTTTGAAAGAAAAGATGTACACAAATGTGGAATTGGTGTCAATTAATTGGACAGAAATTGTTATCACAAGTCATGAGTTTATTAATTATCAATAATTTTGTGGTCTATTGTTTTGTCACTCAATATATTCGTCATTAATATCATTATTAATAACATTATGTTTTATTATCTAATTATACGATTATTATCTATGAATTGATCGCAAACTCGTCGATAGACTTCTATCAATTCTAAGACTCATTCAATTTAAAGCAAAACTAAATTTTTATTTTATTTGTTTTTATATTTTTGTTGCATTTAATTGAAGTTTAATGAAATGAACAGCAAATTATTATTTGAACGGTAAGTCTAAATATTGTTTAATTGTTATATCAATCTATTGGTCAACTCTTAGTGGTGGACATATCACACAATTAATATTATTTTCCGAAAACACTCTTATAATACAATCAAAATTATTAGATATGTTTAGTGTCAGTGCTCTTCCCTTTCCTTAATTTCAAATATTAATCAGTTATAGTCTTGAGTTGCAATCAACACAACAGTCAAATAATGAATGGACGGAACAAGTGTTGGCCTTCAGACAGTTGTTCCCAAAAACATTGCTTGTTTTTGTGGTGTTTTATGATTTGCATAATTATTAAAATTGAATTGAAGTGAACTCTTCTATAATTATAGGGAAGTACTATAAGAGTAGTGAATGTTTGAAATGATAAATCGATTGAATGTCAATTAATTAGTGTAGTATTGGTTGTCGTTGATTACCACTGAAAGGTGTCTCCCTTTTCAGACAAAGTGGTTGTGTTTACACAAAAACATCAAAACTATGATTTCCATTGTTTTCACTTTTGATTATTCAATCGATTTTTATAATGCATTTTAAAACACTTGAGTTGAGAATAATTGAAGTGAAACTCAAATTCTCTATAATTTTATTTTTAATCGTAAAAACTCTTCACTTCACTGAATGTGTTCACGATTTTGAGCTTAAGTTTAATCCCAAAAATATTTAATCACAAAAAATATCTCAACTTATGGTTAGATAATTGTTTTCTTAAACAAAACAATAATTTTGATAAATGTTAGACGTTATCAGTAAGTAAATGAGTAAATGAGTAAGGTATTGAAAGTGGTATGAGCTAGACTAGATAAACTGGGTAGACCAGGTAGAGTGGGTAGAATGGATGAGTGCTTCTTCATTTTTGTCATCAAAATCTAGTGATAACTATAACGGTATTTAGCAATTAAAGTGAATAAAGTGAACAAGTACATTAGAAAACAACAAGTACATTCTATTGGTATAGTATTGGCATCTGTTGTCATACTGTCAGTGGTGTTGTGTGACCTTCAAAGTATGAATGTGTGGTTCCCTCTGGTTTGTGATGTTGTGGGGAATGGACTGCTCTGATCGCGAACCTGTCATACATATAGAGAGAGAGCAGAGAATAGTGTAGTAATTGTCAGTTCATTGACTCAATGGTAGCCTTGAAGGCAGGGAACTGTGGAACTGGATTCGAATTTTGTCGACAAGACTCAGCACTACTCAGCACTACCTGATCACTGATCGGTGCAAAACAGCTATACTAAGGATCACAAGCTCTGTGTTTTGGGCCAACTCTATAGTGTGTGTGCCTTATATGCAATAGTAGTCAGTAATGAGTGCTTGTGTTGTGCTGTTCTACGCAATCATTCAAAATGTAATTTTAGTCCTCTCTTCAAAATACTGACAACCCCTCGACCAATCAAATAGAATGAGCCATACGTTTGTGCGCTGCTATCCCTGAGCCCTAGTGATGGCTCACTTACGGCCACTCCAATCAACTCCAGAGTCAATCGCTTTTAATCTAAATCTAAAAATTGATTTCGTTTTTGGTTTTTGTTTTATATTTACTCTTAAATAATGTCTTCACTAAAAGTGTGACTCAAATTGAGTCCAGTCTTTAGTTTTAGTGCTCTGTTGTGGAGAATAACCATTGAATATGTCTTCGAACAGGACTTTACACGAACCCAGTGGTGGTTACCTACAGAAGCGTCACTCCGAACACTTGAGTTCGTCGAGTATTCCGGGAACTCGTGTCTACCCCTATCCGGGAACAACACAAGAACCGGTCCGCAACTCTTACCACCACTCGAGCTCTCATTTGTCGGGATTACCCCATCATTTAAGTTCATTATATAATATCGGAGCCAATAGCGGCCATTCAGCAGCTGTCGGACCTCAGACCTATCGAGAGGGCAACTATTCGGTAATTATATTAATTTCGAACTCGAAAACAATTTACTCATGTATTCAATGATTTATAGGTCGAAAGACATGACTTTTCACCGATCGATAGATACAGAAATAGAAATGAATCGAATGAAATGAACCATCACTTGAGTGGTGGCTCTCATTCGGGTTCAATATCATCTACCGGTGCCACTGGTCACACTCAATCGCCTTTAGTACGAAGACGTCCTTCTCTTCTGCCACACGTTCCACAAAATGATTACAATCTCTTGAACTCAAGTGGAGGCCTGTCTTCGCAATATATCAATAGAGAGAGGTCTGACCCAACACAGAATGAATTTAAATATAACTGAATCAATGAAATATCTATTAATAGGTATGAGATGTATAACAGGTATACCCCATACGAAAATCGAGGCAAAGGAACGTCTATTCAATCTTCGGGGATGTCTTTGCCCATAACGACAACGAGTCAACATACAGGACAGTCATCTTTACATATGGTTCAGCACGGAATGCATCTACCAGTAGGACATCCACATCAGACACAAGCGATGGTCTCTTCACAGCATTTATCTCAATCGCATGTAATTCAAGACATCCAAGACATGAATGTGAATAAAAGGCCGCGACTCGGCTTCGCTAATGACTCGCGTCCATCAATACATCAGCCATTACTCATCGACACCAGAGATGTCGTCGAAGTCAAGAAAGTAATTATTAAATGTTAACAATAATTGTTGAAAAAATAACTTTTGTTTGTGTTAAGGAACCGGCGTATGTGCCTCAAGTGGAGGCCATTTCGCCAACTCTTCCTAACGATGATATTCGACAAGACATGTCTCCATTGAAGTCAACTAAAGACGAATTACTCCAAAATATTAATAAAATCGATAGAGAAATACTTCAAACAGAATCACAAATATCTAAACTTAGGAAAAAACACGTAAGGCTTGACTGTTGATCACTACCTGAACCTCAACTCTCATTCGAATGATTTTAATTTACAGCAAGACTTAGAACTGGTCACAAATAAGCCCTCGGCTGACATCCAAGAGCTTCAGGAAAACTCTGGATTTGAGTCTCAGCTGAGTATCGCACAAATAATCTATTCGGATAACAAAGTGAGTCCTTCCCCTCTTTTAAACAAATATTTAATTAGAATTGTATTTTAGGCCAAAACAATGAGAGCTCACTCACAGTTCGACAAATTGGGTCCATCTATTGAACTGGTAATTGTTTAACACTTTTGTGCAAAACATATATTAATTGTTGATTTGTTTGTGTTTGTGATCAGCCTCTGTATAACCAGCCCTCAGACACTCTCGTATATCATGAAAATAAACACAATTTTATTAGTTTTAAGAAGAAATTGATTCAATTCTTTAAGAAGAGATACAAAGAGAAGGAATTGAGAGAACGTTATTTGACGGACACTTACGACAAACTAATGCTTTCGTGGCTCAAAAAATTAGAGAAAAAGGAAACGAATCCAACAAAAAAAGCAAAAGATATCAAATTAAGAGAATATTTTGAAAAACAATTCCCAGAACTTCGTAAACAACGCGAAGATAAGGAAAGGTTTTCACGAGTCGGACAACGCATCAGAAGTGATGCAGAACTCGAAGAAATTATGGATGGACTGCAAGAACAAGAACTCGAAGATAAAAAGATGAGGAGTTATGCTGTTATTCCGCCCATTCTTTTGGATACACGACATAAGAAACACAATTACATGAATTTGAACGGATTTATTGAAGACCCGATGTCTGAGTATAAGGAACGACAAGTGCTTAACATTTGGACGGATCAGGAAAAGGAGATTTTCCGCGAAAGATATTTACTTCATCCAAAAAATTTCGGTCTAATCGCCAGCTTTTTAGACCGAAAGAGTGTCTCCGAATGTGTCCAATATTACTATCTCTCGAAAAAGAATGAAAATTATAAGCAATTACTGCGAAAACAGGTGAAAAAGCGAACCCGAGCTCTGGTGAAAGCCCAACAGCAGCAAGCCATCGCAGCTCAGGCACAGTCCCAACAAACACAGCAAAGACCCCCTCCGGCTGTTGTGTCGCGTCAACAAAATCTCGAAGAAATGACCAAAATTACAACAACTGCTGTGACGACAACCACTACAACCCCGACAACTACTACTTCAATGGTCAGTACAACTACAGAGACCACTACCAGTACATGTAATGTATCGAATGTGTCGGTGCCGTCGGTTGCTATAAATGCGAACCTCGAAGTAACAAAAGCCGACTCCAATGTAAGTGACAACCAATTAAAATGTGATAATATTAGTGATAATGAAGAAAACAATGGCAACAATGAGTCGATGTGTGATACCGGCCACCAGTGCTGTCTCTGTGAAGCAACTGTGGATAACTTTTCAAAGTCGAGGGCCGTAACCCTCTCCAATCTAAACCTGTATAACATAAGCAATAATCACTTCAAACAAGGGATGAGAGTATGTCTGATGTGTCACTTCAAGAATGTTCGGCGTCACTGTCCTCTCCCCTCTTGTAAGACACCGCGAAGAAAAGTAAAACGATTAAAATCTTTGCCTCAGCAGTGGTTTGATATGAATGCAGACACTAAACAACAGTTCGCCCATCAGTTGAATATTCCGACAGATGTGCGAACGGCGTGTCCGCGATGTGTGATGAGAATCAGTCGTACCATTGGTTTGATTTCAAATAATGATCAGATGAATGTCAATCACAACAATGACACTTCCATTCGTTTTTCTTTCACTGATTTTGAACTAGAACAATTAAAATCCGCAATTAAGGAATTTGGCAAAAACTGGAATTCAGTGGCAGCACAGGTGTCCACTAAGACTCCCAACGAGTGCCGCACTTTCTATTTGCAAAATAAAGTTTCGCTTAATTTGCATAAAATCTATAAAGAGTTTTGTATCGCTTCCGGAAAAACTACAAAAAATGCGGACTCAGACTCTGATGACTATTGGAATGATTTGAGTGATGGCGACAGTGAAGAGACTTCCAGTGCCGAAGAAGGCAATGACAGATGCAATAGCGATACTGCGAGTGCTTCGAGTCCTATCAGTAAAACCATTGATGAAATGGACATTATTTCCAAACCGATTGCCATTAAAACTGATAACACTATTGACTGTTCTTCGAGTAATCCTAACTTTCAGGAAGACTTCACTAAACTTCAGGACTACAAAGGGTTGAGTGCTTCTCAAACCAGTCTTAAAAGTGATTACGATAGTAGTGCTACAATGAGTGCCGATGAAGGCCAGGGTAACGGAGATGTAGAACGTTTGTCATCTTCACCGGCAGTGATTCTTCCGCCCAGAGCCAACTCAGCGATGCCAGTGTTCCCGCCCTCGAACAGCATATACTTTCAACACCAGACCGTTGATAAACACGTTCGACCGGCCAGTCATGACGCAGCCTTCGCTGTCGATATGGTCAACAAAGGGAATCACTCGGCCTCTGTCTTAAGGGCCTCCGATTCTAATTTGATGAGCCGTCAAAAAGTGCCGCCATTTCTGATTAATCCAAACGCTCCGTCTACTCCTCATTCGTCCAATTCTTCAGCTCTGGTCCCAAATGTAAGCAAAGAGGAGCCGACATGTGTTCGTGATTTGATATATCAGGCGATTGAAATGAGTCTTCAATCACCTCTCAAACCGATGCGCACTAATTCCCAACCAATGACTCCAAATGAGATCAAATTAGATCCGAATGAAGCAATGAGTCCTAATCCCTATCCCATGCCTATCATCAAACGTGAAAACATAATGGATGTGACCAAAGGTGACAATAGTAGAGAGAGTCCGTCCCGTTTGTTATACAAAAATGTTGACATTCAAAGACCTGAAGGATTAGCGTTGGCTTCTTATAGACAACATATGAGTCCATCCCCAGGTCATGGACCGAACCCATACGGTCTCGTAGAACAACCCGATGAATATGAAGTGCAAGACCTGAGCAAAAAAGAGCGACGCATCGATCCTTTCAGTCCTCGAAACTATAGTCCTTCACTAAAAGATAAATCAATGAATAGAAACGAGTATTCCTATGGACTCATACCGGCCGCACATTCCAATCAAAACAGAGGCTCAACCCCTCACTCAACAAATGAATCGAATGTAGAAATGAAGGATAACTACAATTTGATGAAACATCCCGAGAGTGGACGTCATATGAATCCTAATATGATTTTAAATGAAAGAATGTCCACTCAAGACATACTAAGATCGCGAGCCTCGCCTTCCAATAGGAATATAAATAAAATGTCAAAACCCAATACTGTTCCGCCTCCGCCTCCTTTAATCAATTCGGGTAAACCTTTTTCTCAACTCTCACCTCAAATGTATAAAGAAAAGGTAGTGCCGGTGTCGGCGCCCAGCGGTGGTTCTATAACTCAGGGAACACCTGGAATACAACAACCAAATAGTTATGTTTACGGCCAGAGATTCCCTGAGGGTCTTCTTCGACAAATGCCACCGATTCACAGAGAAGGCGGTTCGATTACCTTGGGAACTCCTCTTATGGGAGGAAATCCCAACTCAGCAATAGATCCGAATCGTCGAAGAAGTGATGTCTCAATCGTAGATCAGAATAGATCCGAAGTCTTGTCTCGTAATGTTGTTTTCGAGCCCTCAGCAGTTGAACAGATGTATAGACGTTCGTCTCCTCCGACGTCCAGTCATTCTTATTCTCCGGGTTTCCATCAAAATATGTATAAACAAAATAAGCCCCCCTTTCATAAGGAATCACAACTGAGTACTAATCAGATTATGATTGACTTCAATACTTCAAAACAAATGCTAACCAGACGTGGAAGTAATTCCAGTGATAAAGATGGGCGCAGTTCGACCCCTGTCCACAACCAAATGGAGTCTCGTTCTCACAGCGATCCAAAAAATCCTCCGCAAAACCGAATGACTAATTCTTATCCAAATTACAGCCAGAGTTCAGGACAATCAGCGGTTCCAATACCTACATCTGTATATTCAAGAGAAGGTCAGCCCCAAATGTTAGGTCCATCTGAAGGACATTTGAACCAATGGTCAGCGCGACACTCGCCGATTGGGGCACAGAGTCCTAATTATGTAAGAATTCTTCACTTTGTTTTAAAAACTAATGAATTTAAATTCAGATTTCATTGAATTGAATATATTTTTGTTTTCATTAATTAATTAAAATTAATTGTATTACAGAGTCGTCAAAATGTGATACAACACGTATGGAACGCCCCCACAAGTAAACAGTCTGTAATACAAACGCCTAAATCGAGTTCACCGCGAGATTATAGAACAGAAGCTGTCAGTCCAGTCGGACATCCAATTATGAGAAGTTCGGCCTCACCTCAGGTTCCTATCACTTCTTCGTTGTACAGTTCATCCCACGACGCGTTCCAAACTCTGGTCAATGCAGCCGCAGCTCAACAAAGTTTGGCCGTTCCTAACATTGACCGAAGATCTGCTTCCACTCCTGGCAGTCGTTTAGATTCGATGATTAGGTCGGCAGTCAAACAATCAGACAAACCAAGTGTTGAAGGACTTGAAAAGTCTTTAATGGAAATGCACGGAAGGCCTCGTAATTTCGACACCGATTCCAATAGATTTGATGATAAATTAAGAGCTCCCAATCAAAATGATACCAAACCGATGCCATATCCGACCAATCGTTCCTCACATCCGACCGATGATTACAACGCATACGTTTTGGAACAACGAAGAAGACTAGAAATGGAACAAATGGCTGACTTAGAACGACAACGTTATAACAGATCAGTCAACGAACAGAATAATCCGATATCTCATCCAAGTCTTCGTTTCAGTCGCGAACCATTTTCCCAAGAACGTTTTGAAAGAGAACTCAGACAACCGACTGAACCCATCAAAAGCACAGCCGAACATAGTTTTCGTATTAAATCTGATGATATGGATCCGAGTCAAGAATCGCGACCAATACCTGGTCTGAGACCACAAGTGAGTGAATTGGATAACGAGGCCTCAAAACTCTTCTCACAATCGTTTCAAAAGGACAACCAGAAGATTAGTTCTTCTCGCGGACAGTTCACTGCCGCCAACTTAATCGATGCCATTATTACTCATCAAATAAACGCTTCGACAGATTCTACGAACGGAAAGGTCACCAACAGTTCAGTCACTACTACCGCACCCATGAATGAAGTGCCACAAACGGGCGTCGATTCTTTGTTTGCCAGATATCACAACAACGAAAAACTGGTTTCCTCTCAATATCCTAATCGTGAAGAAGTGGTGACTATAGCAGACAGTCCAGACCCCGAACGTTCTTATCCTCCAAACGATATGATGGGATCGGTTCCGACCACAACAAGTGCGTCGTCAAAAGGAGTAACATTAGGGGAACACATCGCTACTATCATCTCTAAAAACTATAGTAATGAAAATCGAATGCCGAGCACTGGTCTTAACTCTGGTCTCATTCAAATCGATCCTCGAAGCAGTCCAACTGTTTATGGGTTGACTTCAATGCCTGTCGAACAGAGGACATCAAATTCATCGACTGTATTGGAAGGCATCGCTGCAGCCGCTGTTTCCAACGCTCCGTCAGAGGTTGGATCCAAATCACCCCCTCATTCCAGTTGGAAATTAAGGAAAGCCTTACAACAGGACAAAGAGGCCAAAGAGTCAGATGAACGACAAATCATTAGAATTGTTCAGAATATGTCCCCAAAAGAGAGACCAGTTTATACACTTTCCAACAAAACATCGCCAGCGCTCAGTCATTATAACGTCGAACCCATTTCTCCGCCGACCCATTCCTCAGAGAATAGTAGTCCACATTTACCGACGACAACATATAATCCAATGCAAACGACGTGGTCGCCCACCGCTGGTATTCATAGTGTAGTGACTGGTCGTCACTTTTATGGCGCCGACAGTTCCGATGTGTCTAATCTGACGCCAAAACAATCGCCGCAATCGATGAACGCAAACAATCAGACAATTACTAATCGTTCGAATCCGCCACAAATCGGTTTATCGCCTTTGGATTACGTGAAGAATAGAATCGTTGAAGTGATGCGAACCACTAGTGATGATACCGGCGATGATCTCAATAAGAAACCAAACCATGAAATTAATTCGAATCAAATTCTAAACGAAAAGACCACTAAAGAAGAAAATGAGAGCAAAATTTCAAATACGATTCCAATCGAAAGAAATTCAAATTTAGATCCAATGAATAAAATTAATTCCAATTGTCTTAAGAGAGAGGTTTCCAGATCTCCGGCGATAAACGATGGCTACAAAAGTTTAAATCCCGTTTCGATTAGTTCTTCAGATCCAAAGTCTTCTTACAATAATTTAAAAATAGATGAAACCGATAGTAAAGACAGAAGTCCTCCAAAGAAATTAAGAAAGAGTTCAGATCAGGAATCGTCTGAATGTGAAAAAGTTGAGACCACTCTTACAAACACAACAAAAACTGAATCGAAGGCTCAGCACTCCGTTAATGAATCGTTTGATTCAAAAATCAGTCAGAGTTCGACTCAAAACTTGAAATGCGATGAAAGAGTGTCGACCGACAACTCGACTACCATTTCTTCCTCAGAAAATCACATTCAAACCGTTGAGAAGACTAACTGTGAGGTCAGCTCTGGTGACGACATGTCTGCAGCTAATAAACAGGAATCGAAGTGCATATATCCGGACAGTCCTAATAGTGCTAATTCTCCCGGAGAAATGGTTATCGATGAGTCTGACCATAACCTCACCTCTTCGTTGTCACCAAATGAAAAAACTAATAGCGAGGGTCCGCCCACTTCTAGCTCTCAATCGACACAACAAAGTCTTATATCGACGACAGACGTTCATAAAAACGATTCGACGAATGTCTTCAAGACATCACTTATCTGTTCCAGTAGTGAGAGTGCTTCAAATGAAGTTCAAAATCAAAGTCATTCGATATCATCGTCTGTCATAGAGTTGAATAAAACACCGGTTCCGGTGAGCGTCGAGTCGAGTGCTCACAACGAAATCACTCCGAATTACTCAAAAACAAATGTATTAAACACTCAACACTCAGGCGGCGGAGCCCTCAACTCAGCCAATAGTGTTTCGAGTACTGCTCTCTCGAGCGCCGCATCCAATCCTGACTCACGTGACTTGAATACAAAACCTGTGAACACATCCGGAGGTAATACTAATAACACAATTCTTTATTTCTTAGAATTAGTACAACTCTTCCCCTTTGTTTTCTAACTGATGGGGTGGTCCCAATATTTTTTCTTATGAATGACATACCTGTCCACTCAGAATAAACAATCGATAAATTATTAATAAATGGAATTTTTCTTTCAGTTTCGTCTTCGATTAGTTGTGAAGGAGTGCCACAAATTACTTCTCAAAGCAGTAGTTCGAGTATCCAGTCGTCAGCAATCAGTGCGAGCGGAGCGCCTACGAGTACGACGACCGTAGTGTCGACCCCTCAATACGAACCACTTTCAGACGACGAGTGAGTCGTTTATTAATTGGCAATCAATTGAATCATTAGACAAATGCTGTGATATTCTTCTCACAATTAAGTGACGATTATTTCGACAAATCTTCGATTTTCAGTTTGACTTCAATTCACTGCCGATCAGTTCAATAGAAGCTAAGCTCACATCACATGAACCCAACCCGTTATTTACGTTTTCTTACAGTGCCTTCAATGGCAACAAAACGTCAAACAATTGTTAATATCATGTCTTAATTGATTTTATTGTAAATTCATTTTAAAATTATTTTCACTGTTTATTAGCAAACATTTGAAAGGATTATAATTTAATTTCTGAAAATCGGTGCAATCGGTTACCTCTTATCAGGTTTCGGATCTATTGATGACAATTCGCTCACCAAATGTATACAAATTGTGTTTAATGTAAATATTTATAAAACAAATTAAAATTAGTTTTATTTCATTAAATTGCGTTCACATCTTATCGCCCTTAAGTGAAGTGAGTCCGGCCCTCATTATCTCATCCACAAGTAATAGATTGCAGGCAATGGTTGTACTGAAACACAATTCAAAACAATTTCAGTTTTAAAAGTATTGAGAAATGAGTAGTGAGTACTGACCACGAATTGATGAGTTGTCGCTTCACCTTATAGTTGTCGAAAATACCCGAATCGATTGGATTTATGGCTTCTCCAGTGTTGAGGTCAACCCCTACGGGTTGTTTCGATGCATTGTATTCTTGCAATAACTTAATGATGACGTCCTGTTGATCGAAACCCGCATTGAATGCCAGAGTTTTCGGAATAATAAGTAGTGAATCGGCGAATGCCTGTACTCCTAACTGAGCTTTCCCCTTTACTGACTTCTTATATTCAGTGAGAGCCGAATAGAGCGCCACTTCAAAGGCACCCGCGCCCGGAACTACACTTTTGTCGTCGATTGTATTTTTGATGGCTCTGAGGCCGTCATGAATGGCATCCTTTACCTGAACTATTGTGTGTTTATTCGGTCCTTTTATCAGAATAGTCACCGACAGGGGATGCTTCAGTTCTTCCACGAATGTATACCTTTCCTCTCCGAGAGTGTGTTCATATACAGCTCCGGCCCACCCCAAGCAGTCGGCATTCAATTGGTCCAAAGAATTCATAGGAAAGCCTCCACAGGCGAGAGCCAATCGCTCCATATTACGGCGCTTGGCTCGTCTCAGAGCGACGATACCGGCGCGGGAGAGACTGTCCAATGAAATTGGATCGATTCCCTGCTGATTAATTACCACAAAGTTTTTCTCGTTGTCGTCTCCGCAGACTTTGTTCTTCAATTCAATAATCTTATCGACCCTATCGTCGATGAATTTCCTCTCGGCGTCGACCAGACGTTCCCTCTCTTCGGCCGATTTATAGAAGAAACCCGAGTGAACGGTACTATCGATCGACAAAATTAATTCAATTCAAAAATAAACAAATAAAACAATTCTCACGTCTTTTCGTATTCGAGGGACACATTACAAATCAAAATGAAGGCATTCTTCACGTGTCTCTTCATATCTGGATGTCTGGCCCCGTGGTCTAATACAAGTCCTCTGACAAGACTGGTGTCTTCAATTGATTTGTGTTGCATTTCTTGGATCTCAATCATAAAGAGATCAATAGGTTTGTCGTTTTGTCTGATGGAGAGAACGGCGTCCACACAAATGTTTGCCAAATGATCAGACAATTTGTGGTGAACTTTAGTACTCAATGAAGTCTTGGCCACCGATAACAACATATTTCTGTCCACTTCTTTTTGTTCGATTTTAATTGCGTCCAATACTTCCAAAGCCTTCTTTCGCGACAAATCATATCCATCGGCGATAATTCTTGGATGTAATCCCTGTCCACAAAAAATCAATTAGATTGGAATGAAAGCAAACAAAACTATACCTCATTAATGAAGAGTTCCGCCTGTTTAAGAAGTTCACCGATTAGAAGGACAGTAGAAGTGGTTCCGTCGCCGGTCTCATCATTCTGTGCGGTGGAAGCCTTTGCAATGAGGGAAGCGGTCGGGTGTTGTATTTGCTGTACATTTCAAAGACATTACATTTAATTTTCATTTTGACATAAAATTCAAATACCATTTCGTGAAGTAAAACATTTCCATCTTTTGTTATTTTGATATCTCCTCCGCCACTGACTAACCTTTAAGACAGAAAAGTAATTGAAAGCAAAACTCCTTTTATGGTAAGTTTGCATACATTTTCATTGTTCCTTTTGGACCCAAATTGGTTTTAAGCACTTCTTGAAGACCTTTAGCGCCACTGATATTAACGGCTAACGCCTGAGAATGTCTGGCGATCTCCGCCTTCGGGTTCAACGCATGAATCGCTGCCATTATTCAGATTATTGTCTAAATTCAATAAATGGTCGAAATCTGGTATTAATGTCGACAATGCTTTCACAAACACTAAACTTATTTTATTGAATTCGACAACAGATGTCTCTCAAAGTATTTTTTGATCAAACTTTGAAAACGCCTTCAAATGATTTCAACTTTTATTTTGAACTTTGAATTTCATTTCATTAATAAAATAATTTTATTAATGAATGCGATTAATGTTTAAATAAATTCAATAAATTCAATAAATTCTATATAATTCTCTTTTATATTAAACAAATGTTTTTCTTATTTATGAAAATTTTTTCTTTTTATTAATTGAAAAATACTACCTATACCTATACCTAGGTACTAAAATCAATATTACTTAAGAACCAAGGCTTTAGCATTCTAATTTTGGACCATTATATTGCAAGTTACAAGTAATCACCTAGATCAGAATAGAACTTCAACTCATTTCTATAGGTTTGCAAACAATATATGACCAAAATTTAGAAATTATTAATCATTAATAAGTTGTGAAATATTCATAATTTTGAAACAAAAAGTTTATTCTGAGCACGAATTGAGGTTCAAATTCACACTAAAGTCTATAAAAGTCTGTGATTTACCACTCAATACATCGATTGTGAATTTCATTCAGATTTTCAATTAATTGACTTAAGAGTCAGTTTTAAACTAACAATTATTGCACTTATGATCAAACTTTTATGGGATTTACAGAAACGTCAATAGTTTTGAACAATAAATTAATAAAAGATATGTTAATGTTATCTAATAATTGAAAATCTATGCATTCCTATAAAGTTTACACATTTTCTCTCCAATTGAATTGAATTCAGAATTTGATGTAAAAATTGTCGATTCTTTTGATTTGTGAATCAATTCATTATTTTATTGTTTTATTCAGTCTGTAAAGTGTTGTCCTATACATACCTATACAGGGAATGACGACCCGGAGTGCAATTGGAGTGCAATTACTTATTATAATAATTTTATGTAAAATTACATTCACTTCAAATAAAATGATTGTTAACTCAATGAATGACTCATTTTTCAAAGACTGTCAATCATTGCAATAAAAATTATTTTTCATTTCATTCAATTTGTTTTGTTTTATGAAAGTCAGTGTTTATCAAACAAATCACTCGAAAACGCGTTTATTTTGTGTCATATTATTTGAAAATTAATTATCGATTCATTCGTTTAATTGTTTTTATATCGAATATTCATTAGAATCAGTCTTTCGGTAAATATATTTTTTCTTCTCTTAACTCAACCGCTAATCAATTGAACGGTAAATACAAATATCAGTTCATTATTAGCTGTAAATCAAAACTAAATTCAGTTATTATTTGCTTTTATTAAACCCATTGTTTTGCTAAACATATACAGTACAGTCCGGTTAGTATTTGGCCGGTTATAAACAATATCGGATATAATTCGGTCAAATTGGAAGCACCG
>JAQGCQ010000009.1:0-54650 GCA_034699945.1 Chamobates pusillus
CCAAACTTTTGGGTCCAGAATTTCCAGTTCCTATTCCGTAAGTTTGTCACAACTTTTATATAAAGTAATGTCTATAAACTGATGATTGGTTTTAGTGGTTTGGGTATATCAGTGCAGTGGACAAACCTCAATCCGCAGATGTTATTTGAAACCATGAAATCGATGCGAACCTCCGAAAGTCCAAACAGTTTTCCGTTTTCAACTTTAGACAAATTCATGCAAAGGGTATTCAATGGACACTATTTTAAGATCCATTCAAACAATTAATTTTTATGAAAGGCTGGCATCACATCTGGTTATCAGAAGAAGCCCTGTTTAGATCCAACTGACTTTAGTTGTCCGTCCACTTCGCCTAACAAGGAAAGTGGTCAGACTCCTGATATTGGGTCTGAATTGACGGGAGGCTGCTATGGGTTCGCCACAAAGTTTATGCATTGGCCCGAAGACTTAATTGTGGGCGGAGTGACCAAAAATAAAACGGGACATATTGTTCGCGCCAAAGCTCTCCAGTCTATTATCCAATTAATGGCTGAGCAGGAGATGTATGAGTTTTATCAGCACACCTACAAAGTTCATAACCTGGACTGGTCTGTAGACAAGGCTCGTATGGTATTGGAGGCCTGGCAGAGGAAGTTCTCTGAAGTAAGATTTCCACTCTTATATAACAATTAATTATTAATCAATCATTTGTTTACTCAATTTAAAGGAAGTTCAAAAATTCACCAAAAATGATGAAAATCCTAAACATCAGGACATACACCTCTTCACCAGTACTTCTCTTATGGATATAATGAAGAACTTTTCTGACGTCAATTTCATGAGAGTTACAATCGGTTACTCACTTATGTTGGTTTACGCCGGATATTCTCTCTGCAAATGGAACGGTAGTAACGAATCGTTGAGTTTTTTGGGAATCGCAGGAGTCGTCATAATTGGTCTGTCAGTGGCCGCCGGACTCGGATTCTGTGCTCTCATTGGCTTAGCGTTCAATGCGTCGACGACTCAAGTAATTTAAATAATAAAACATTAATTGCTTTGAATCTAATTGTATTTGTTTTGCAGATAATTCCATTCTTAGCGCTCGGTATTGGAGTCGACAATATGTTTCTCTTGGCTCACACTTACTCTCAAATTATAAGTACGGACTCACCTCTTAAGGTATGACTAATTTGTAAAAACTTTTAAACTTTAAACTAAATGAATATTTGTTTGAAAACAGAGCAAAACAGGAGAGTGTCTCAAACAAATCGGTTCCAGTATTTTGTTGACATCATTTGGAAATGTGTTCGCATTTTTGGCTGCGGCTATCATTCCTATTCCGGCCCTCAGATGTTTCGCTCTTCAGGCGGCCATTTTGATCACATTCATTACCGTTTCAGTAATTCTATTGTTTCCGGCGGTGGCCAGCATTGACCTCAGACGTCGAACAACTACCAAAAGGAATAAGTTGTGCTGTTTCTACACAACTGTTCCCAATAACGTTATACACGACTCCAGTGCTAATCAAATAAAGTCGAGTCAAAAGAAGAAATCATCGAAGAAGTCATGTGTGAAGAAATGCATAGTTCACGCCTTACCCCCCAATCGTTCTCATGTGGTCACTATATTAGCGCCGGACAAAAGTGCTGCCCAACCATTTTTGCCCAAAACTTATCAAAAATTGTGCAGATGTGCTGATAATGACAGTCAAGTGCGAGAACAGTGCGCTCCCGGAGATCACAAAGTGATGTCTGAATACAGTAGTGATCGAAACGACGATCAAAACAAATATACGTTAACTTATTTCGCGGATAATATTTACGGACCTTTTCTACAGAAAAAACCAGTGAAAGTGTGTGTTGTTCTCATATTTATAGCCATTCTAACAGTCAGTGTCTGCGGTCTCGTTCGGGTCGAAGACGGACTCGACTTAACAGATATAGTGCCGCGAAATACCATTGAATACCGATTTCTTAATTTTCAACGAAAATACTTTAGTTTCTTCAATATGTTTGCAGTTACCCAGGGTAATTTTGAATACCCTAACAATCAAAAACTTCTTCATGAATATCATCAGACCTTCACTCGTGTCGGACAGATAATTAAGAACGACGACGGAGGACTGCCTGAGTTCTGGCTCACAATGTTTAGGGATTGGTTGCTCGGACTTCAGGAAGCTTTCGATAAGGACTGGAAGAATGGATGCATTACTCGTGAAAATTGGTTCACAAATGCATCCGATGAGGGAATACTTGCATATAAACTGTTGGTCCAAACGGGACGCGTTGATAATCCAGTGGACAAGGCTTTGGTAATTGACTTTTGAATTGATATGAGTTTATCGATACTAACCAACACTTTAACCCTTAGGTGCTATCCATGAGATTAGTGGACGACTCGGGGATTATAAATCCTAAAGCGTTTTATAATTATCTGACGGCGTGGGTGTCAAACGATGCATTGGCCTACTCTGCATCTCAGGCTAGTTTCAGACCCGAACCGCGACAATGGATTCATGTCTCTCAAGACGTTGAGCTCAAAATAGCGAAATCCCAGCCTTTAGTTTACGCACAAATGCCGTTCTATTTGAATAATATGAGAACAACTGCAGAGATAACGGATACCATTCAAGCAATTCGTGCCATTTGTCAAAAATTTGAAGACAAAGGATTGCCTAACTTTCCAACGGGAATACCATTTATATATTGGGAACAATACGTTAGACTCAGATTTTATCTGTTTTCAGCATTAGTTGTGGTTTTGGCCGCAGTTTTTCTAGTGATCAGTGCTTTTCTCTTCAACCCATGGACTGCAACTTTGATTGTTGTTATTCTTATTATGATTGTCATCGAACTATTTGGTCTAATGGGTCTGCTCGGCATAAAACTTAGTGCTGTGCCCGCAGTTATTCTAATAGTTTCGGTGGGAATCGGCGTTGACTTCGTTTCGCACATAACTCTGGTTTGTCTCCAAAATTGTTTATCATTTTTAAAATAATTGAATAATTGATTGAATTCCAGAGTTTTCTGACGAGTATTGGGAGCAGAAACCATAGAATGCGAATGGCTTTACAGCATATGTTCACTCCCGTGACTCACGGCATAGTTTCCACTTTGTTTGGAATAGTTATGTTAGCCTTTTCTGAATTCGATTTTATTATTAGGTATTCATTACTTTTTTGATTGCATTTCGTTTCAGTCATTAATATTAAACTTCTTTCAGATATTTCTTTTACGTATTGTTTGGTGTCGTTATTTTGGGAGCACTTAACGGATTGGTGTTATTGCCTGTCCTGCTATCCTTAATAGGACCGCCAGCAGAGATCATACCTTTTGATTACGAGGATCGGATAGCGACTCCCTCTCCACCGCCATCCCCTTGTTTGCCGAGAAAGAAGCGTTCTGTGAGCGGTCATTACTTTTCTCGGCGGTCGTATCCGAGAGTTCAGTCAGAGATATCTCTATCGACGATATCAGAAGAGCCGCAATCATATCACTCTTCACATGAAATCGTAGTTCAGCCCGAATTCGTTGTCGAAACGACGACAATAACCAGTCCTACAAATGGTGGCCCACAAACCTTATCTCAAACTACCTCAGCCTCAACTACACCCACTTCTTCTAATGAGGTATTCATTTGTTTGATTTCAAGTCTTATTATTGGAATTGTAATAAAAATCTATTGTAAAACAGAGTGCCTCAGAGAGTCCGACTCCATCGACAGACCGCGAGAGTCCTGCTATGAGTGAAAGTAGTGGAACGTCTTCCATGAGTGATACAAGTTGTGGCACCAAAACCTCACTACCTCCTCATCTATTGTCAACACAGCATACGGTAACGACCAAAGTGTTGGCCACCGCTAAGTTGAAAGTCGAAGTTCACGCGCCTTATATTGAAAGAGACTATAATTATAACAGCAATAGTCGGCCCAACAGTAGAAATAGAGACCAAACGCGAAGATATAGAGTCTCTGATCCTTAGTTACTTGAGGTCTCACTTTTAGACCATTAGTCGAAAGTCATTCGTTTATCCATTAAATTATGGGTTGATTTCCAAAAGTAATGTATTAAACATTAACTTCTTTTATATCGAAATTAAAATTATTTCAATAATTAAATGAATTCGAAATTATTCTAATTTATGGTCAAATCAATTGAATATAACATTAATTAATAATTATATAATTTATTGAAAACCACTTATAATATACTCATCGAAAGATCAAATCATTCATTCATTGTATTTAAAAATCTGTAAATAAGAAAATTATTAAAATTTAGTTTAGATTTTATTTGAATATTGATTGGAAACAAAGGGTTTGAAAATTGAAATAATAATTGAATGTATTATTTATTTTTATAATAATATAAAATTTAAGAACAAATGATAAATAAAATCGATATTTGAGTGAAATCGAGGTTTTCATATAATTAGAGTTATCTTTAAATGAATTTTTATTTCTTCTAAAATTAATGAATAATTATAAAAGCGTTCACTTAAACGACACTCATATCTAAAAATGTGTTTAAAGATCACAAAATTGAAGTAAAAAAAGCGATAATTGAAATAAAATCCCAAAATATTAATAAGAATTTGCAGACAATTAATAAAAAATTGAGTTCTGTTTTCATTCATTTGATAAAAGATTTAAAATTTGAATGGATTTCGAGGAATATCTCTTCGGTTGTTGTTCTCGGATTGAGTTCTCTTCTTAGTGACCAACTGTTGGATGCGATCATCAAAACTGAAAGGTTTGAAAGATGTCATCTTCTTCTCAGACTTGGGTTTTACAGTTTGTGAAGGGTTTGCAATTTTAAAGGCAGGCATTGGATTCGCTTTGAAACGGAATTCTTCTTCTGTTTTATGGTCAGTCACTTGTTTAGTGGATCGACATTCGTTGCGCTTTTCAGTCATAAAACTCATTGGAATGGCTTTTGTCGGCGCTTTAGAGGACTTGACTCTCGGAATACCGGACGCAAAGTTAGCGTCGAATAACTTCTTACGGATTGGATTAGCTTTAAATGAATACTTTTTGATTTGAGAGGCGATAATGTCTTCAGTTTGACGCGGAGTCCGACGATGTCTGAGAAGAGAATGCAATTTCGGAGACTTTGGTTGAGTCAGTGATGAGACCGAAGAAGAGCGAGACTTTGAGAGACTTTGAGTGCTACCGACCCGATCAAGAGATCGCGAGCGGTCAGAACCTCTTGGCTTAGTTTCAAACTCTCTCAAGAGTTCAGCCATCGATTTGTACTGACCCTCAGGTTTCTTAGTAGTAGAAGTAGAGTAGAGCCGCGAAATAATAGACTGAGCGCTTACTTTACGACTCACACTCAGAATACTTTTCCTGATAGGAGTGCCTCGCCTTCGACTCGAATTCGCGAAACTCTTTTTGTTCGATCCATTAGTTTTGGAAGATTTTATAGGACTGACGACAGTCACTGTTTTCATTATTTTTGAGACGACGTACGACTCTCTTCTATTGAGCACAGAATCATTGGACGGTTGTGTCGGCAAAATCGGTTCATTCTCTGAATAATAAAAAAATTAATAAAATCGAAAAATGATTTTATTTGAATGAATACCGCTCTCAAAGATGTCATCTTTTTCATAGTCTTCATTGTCTTGGCCTTCCTTTGGCTCTTCTTTTGGACCTTCCTTTTCAATTGAATGTTGGTTTTGTTGGTCAGACATCACTTCGTTCTCGATTTGAATCTTTATTTCATTGTTTTGTTCGGTCAATACTTCTGTTTCCGATTCAGGAATAGTTGAATATTCGTCGTCTTCTGTTGGATCGGAGGGGAGAGGAAGGGATTCCATCAGTCGATTCATAGTTAGCAACGACTCTGCGCCCAATTTTTTCAAATCTGGTCTCTTATTTTTCTTTTTAGAGCTGATTCTGGTTTCCCTCAGCGGTGTATTTCCGTTATATTGAAGAGTTCTCATTGGAGTCGAACGTAATTTCCATTTCTTTTCAACCGATAAATACTTTTTTGTCGAATAGAAGACTTCGTTGTCGTCATTGTCTTCCTCTAAATTCTCTTTATTTTGAGGCGGAGTTTCATATTTATGGTCATTCACCGCTTCCTCTGAGTCTTTCAGTGTTTTAATACTGGAATTCAAATGTGATTTTGGATTAACTTCGGGAGTGTTTTGTGTGTTTTGATCGCAAATCAATTGTTGGGATCCATAAAACGATTTCTCTTCTTCGAGTTCGTGATCTACTTCTGAGATAATTATATTATAAATCAATAAAAGGTATTAAACAATCAATAAATTACCGAAAAAGTTGTCCATTTCCTTCAACTGATCCGTTGTTTCAGTTGCGTTGAAATCACAAAATTGTGGACATAAATAATCCCATTGTTTGCTCTCCTCTTCCACACAATCACTGGACCTAATCATTAGATTCAAATAATTGATTAAATTGAGTCAAACAATTAAATTGTTTTACATTTTGAGTCAAAAATGGGATCAAATGAAGTGATAAATGAAAAAAGATTTGATGTCTTTATGTATTAAACGTAACGTAAAGTTCAATCTCTTGAATGCAAAGCGCTTTCAAATTCAAAATTTTTAAAAAACGGTTTCGTTCGTCAATAGACCCTTAATATAGAGGTCTCTGCCGTTGCGCTATATTTTGAGTTAGAGGTCAATGAATTTATCAAATATTTTACTTTTAATTTGATTTGAATTCAATAATATTTACTTTTAATTTAATTAGTTTTTGAATAAAAACTGATCTCTTTTTCACATTTTTCATAACTATTGAAATGATATTTAGAACGAATTTGTTTAAAATTACTCAAAACCTCTGTGGATATCACTTAAAACTGATCCAAAGAATTAAATTATTGAATTACAACAGATATTTAGTCAATTATTATTCAAATCAAAGTAATAATAATAACAAAAATAATAATTTTGAACAGTTTTGGCCTGAATTTGAGTTCAATAAATATAATGAAAGTAATGGTAAAAAAGATGTTGTCTTAAAAGACATTTATAAGTTCCAAGAATCGGATGCAAGTCTTGGACTGATTTCCTCGTCTTTGTGGACAACCGATGAAATGCAAAAACATTCGCAAAATTTAATTGATTTCAACACTAAATTCAGAGACAAAAGCGATGAAAGTAATGGCGAAACCGATGATAATCGCAACGATTGGTTTGAAATCGTATCGAAAGCGGAACAAGTAGTCAAATATCCGACCAGTTTTCTAAGTCTTCGATTTCTTCTAAAGGAAGAGATCAGTTATTTAGCCATTCATTTGAAGCGATTGATTGATA
The DNA here is from genome assembly GCA_034699945.1 of Chamobates pusillus. Taxonomy (NCBI): domain Eukaryota; kingdom Metazoa; phylum Arthropoda; class Arachnida; order Sarcoptiformes; family Chamobatidae; genus Chamobates; species Chamobates pusillus. The sequence continues at coordinate 7,269 of JAQGCQ010000009.1, forward strand.
CAAAACATCCTTTACTTAAGACCGCAAAGTATTCACATTTTTTAATTTCAAATAAAATACAATTTTTCATATTTTGTGAATTGCTTTGAATTTTCAGAACAATATTGAGTACAAACCAACAGATCCGTGGATTAGTGGTATTACTTCTTTCAAAAGCGTATTCAGTGCCGAAACCCATTTTAGACAATTATGATTCTGAGACCAATCGTTTGGCGGTAATCAGTAAATCTCAGCGAAAATTAGCGGAAATAACGGATATGATTCACGTCTCACAAGTCCTCCACAAAGGGATCGTTGACATCAAAATGAGTGAAACCGATGAACACATCGATCAACAATTAAAGGAAGACCTTCATTTAGGGAACACTATATCGCTTTTGATCGGTGACTTCCTCTTAGCCCAGGCTTCCAGAGGTTTAGCACTAATTCGTTGTCCAACTGTAAGAAGTCTTCATTTATCACTTGTTTTTAATAAATTGATTTCAATGAATAGACAACCGGTTTAATGGCCGAAGCGATTGGTAATTATTCTGAGGGAGAATTCTTGAGATCAGAACTTCTTACAAATCAAAAGAGCTCAGAAGCACTCGAAATGTACTGTTTCCTGACTGGAGGTAGTCTTTTGGCTCATAGCTGTCAGTCGGCACTACTTTTGGCTAAATTTGAACAAAACATTCAAAACGAAGCCTTTCTTATCGGGAAATACATCGGAAACGCTTTTCAGGTATTTCTTATATTTTAAAAATTAACGAAAAAGTAATTAATTTCTATTTATAGTTATCAGACGTTCTCTTCAGACAATCAATTACTGACCAAAAAAGTGATGATTTCGATGAAGACTTGAAGTCATTCGACATAAATTCTATAAAACTATTGCTCGAAATGAATGTCGAAAAAGCTTTTAATTTAATCAAAAGACTGAACTCATGTGAGGCCACAAAAGCCTTAATTGATATCATTCTCAATATTGAAAACTTTGAAAACATTAATCAAATTCATTGATTAAACTCTAATTATATTAAATTTAATAGTTTTTGAAATTATTTTTAATTCAGTCGTTAATAATAAGTTATTTTAGATTTTGTTATACAAAAAAGTAGAATAAAAATTAATTGAAGTATTTATTGTCATTTAAATTATAATAAACTTTCAATTGTTTTAAATAAGAAATTAAATTTTTAATTGTAGTCTCAATTTGTGAATATCTGTTGAACCCTTTAAGAAGTTTTCTCAATTTCTAAACAATTTTTCAATTTTGAAGTAATAATAAGGATTAGACTAAGATTGGCCTAGTAAATTTAACTATATGGTATAGGGTATACACATTTTATGAAACAAAGCCATAACTAAAAGCCCATAAGAGCTCAAAACTGCTTAATTATTAATGATTTATTTAATGATAAGAATACTTAACTTTATAGTCAGTGATCTCAACTAAATTATTCTTTTAATTATCTTTTTATAAGTTTCGATTCATTTAAAGTATAGTCAGACAAACAATTTTTCAGTAATCGATCCGTTATTCACATAAAAAAATAAGTAATTAATTCGATGAATATATAAAGTGAGTTATATGTTATAAAATGTTATAATAAAATAAAATGAGTTATATTAAGGTTCAAACTTGGAACTAATCGTAAGTTAACCCTGTAAAGTGTACAGGAACACTCCGATCCAAAACTACAAATTATATCAATCCTTACAGTTTGCGTTCAATTTAATTATGCGCTCAAATAGAATACCTTTACTTTTATGCGAATCTCTTTAGTGTTAAACACTGTATTTGAGTCATAGTTTTATTTATCGCTATTCATATATTTCTCAAAACAGACGATTCACTCAATAAATGCAATTCTGAACATATTTTGTGAAAAAAATAGTTTATATTTGAGTTAATTTTAATTATCGATAAAAAGATTCAAATTTAAGATTCAGAAGAATATGTGCTCTTTCGGAACTCTTGGAATGACTTTGTTATTCTACAAATGAAATATCTTGCTACTTTTTAGGCATATATTTAAGAATTGGAGTCTATAATTTGGTTTGTACCTGGATAGTAATATTGATAATATGATCAATGATTGTTAATCTCTAATATGAATAAATAATGACTATAAGTATTCCAAAAGAAGTCGAGTTTTGTCTTAAAATAAGTGAAAAATTGATTTTAAAAAATCCCTTAGCATTAAGTTATCAAAACATAAAGTTACATGGTAATTTATGATAGAAAGTCATCATTTTTCAAGTAAAATCTATCGATTAGATATAAATATTTTGTTTCATTTAAGTAAATCAACTCAATTACTAAAAACCGTTAATTTTATTTAAAAAATGGACCATGTCAAATTGTCTAATTGTCAAATTGTCAATACAACCTTTTCATGAGAGATATTCCGAGAATTTGTTAAGTTTTGCATATTTTTGTTCCGCTATTTAGAAATATATCCATTATTTTCATAAGTTTTTGTCATTTAAAAGTGATTAAATTCATGAAATTTTTTGGAAACTTTTGATTTCTGATTGAAATATTTGATAAACAAATCATTTATACATTTATAAAGTAAATCAAACAATAATACAATAATAGAATCGTTTGTCAATGTTTTCTATTATTTGTTAAATAAGTGACCCTTACATTAGTGCATCCCTTGATCTCAAATGAGACAAAATTTTCAATTAAGTGATATATATTTTTTTCTTTGAAATGAGTGAAACATTTTTTTTAAGAATTTTATTTATTTATTAAATTATTTGAAACTATAAAAACTGAATAGTTATTAAAATTGAGAACAATTGACCAAGTTATAAAGCCAAAGAGAAATTAGGTATTCATTAAACTGTGAGAATAATTGGCCTTGATTCAATGTCAGAATAATAATTAATTTTTAAAGAAATGCAAATTATAAAGAATGCCATTTCCAGCGATAAAATAAATTACTTCTCATTTATTTATTGTTTAAATTATTAAATATTTGTTTGAATTAAATAAATATTCAAAAATTAGTTCATTTATGACAACAATTATTAACTTTATTTCTTAAATAACATTAACTTTAATTATAATGTTTTTAAAGGAAATACATTAAAGATATTCACACAAATTGACCACAAATTAAGATGAAATGAATTAATAATAATATTAAATAAATTAAAAACATTTAAAAATTAATTAAAGTCGAGATAAAAACACAAAAGTTTTGAATTAATTGTAATCTTAGAGCAGACAAATCGATTCAATCGTTCATATGCTGTGCGATAAGAGAGAGAGAACCGATATTTGAGACTTGAGTGCGGGTTAGGAAGAGTCCGGAAGTTTGTTTGATTGCAAATAAGTTAAGACTAATTTAGTGTTTTCTTAATTTAAATTTTAGTGTCGACTCTCGAAGTGAAGCGATTTTTCGTTAACAAATCGACCGGTTTTTTGCTCTGAGGCTCAGAACAGGTTCGATAAAAACCACTTATTTGTTAACATTGTATAAACTCTGAGTAAAATTATCCCAATTGTTGGGTCGATCTGGTAGTGCAAGCAATGCAGGTACTGCTGGTTGTGCTCACATTGTTGGGTGGGGGTCACCTTCTAAGGGCACGGATGGCATTTGGTGTCCTATATATACGATGACCGAAAATAATAGCAATAAAGTTGATAAACGAGTCTATAAGTGGTTAGTGTTAGAGCACATCCACAAACTATCAAACTATCAAACTATCTAGTTCAATTAGATTTCACACAATATATCGACTCTAAAGACAAGTTATGAAATTCTTATGAAAATAGTTTTCTAATAAATATTATAAATAGAGTAGAAGTGATTCGATGAATATCATCAACAAATTATGGCTAACCATTCATATAATTTACACAAAATCCAGAGCACAGACAACAGCACAGGAATCAACAATTTATAACACAAACACTATATTAAAACAAAAGTTTTTTCAAACGTTTCCAGAATTTGATAATTAGTGTAATAAATGTTTAGACGAATGCAAACGAACCAAACAAATGAAGAAGTTTTGTGGCAATAATTCATTGGATTTGACTTCAATTGTGAGTAAAGTATTGACAATCGATAGACATATGACAACAGATGAATAGCATTGATGTCATTATGAGATGATATTTAATAAAATAGTGGTCCGTCCTCTTTAGCACATATATTTCTTGCATTTGCCATTCTCACCAGAAAGGGCGGCATTCTTGAAGACCCCCATTTTGGAGACCATCCACGTGGGCACTAACTTTTCCATTACCCTGTTTTTCATTGACATTAAATTCTGATAACAAATACAATAGAAATGATTAAAACTTACGTCAAAACAGTACTTTTGCCGCGAACTCCACTCATGGCATCCCTAATAAAGAGGACAATCATTAAGTTTTTGTCCATCGAATGGATAGGAGAGGTTGTACTGACCCGAGTTCGCAAATAATTCGATTCATACACTCTTCCTTCTCAACTGCAGTCCTGTATATGGAGTAATATCGCTCTAATCGGTCGATATATCCGTTCATTGCATTGTCTTTGATGTTGTCATCGATGGCTCGTTTCCTTCTGCCGGTTGAGCCCAAACTGGTCACAGTTGGGATGAGTAGACTGAGTCCGGCCAAAGCCAACATTGGCATCAGTATTGAACTCAAACCATATTTACGTAAACCAGTCGATGGCTGTTCATAAGAGGGCTGTTGACCACTTGCAGAGGCATAGTTGCCATAAGATGGCTGTCCATTTGCAAATGTATTGAAATTTGTGTTCTGGCCATTGAATGGGATCTGTCCACTACCACTTTGAGATCCAAAAGTAGAGGCGGCTGCCGCTGCGGTGTAGCTCGGATGAGATGATGCCGAGTGAAGACCTTCTCCTCCAGAGCTAAAACTAGCGGATGGGCTCGAAGCTGACGACCCATAATTGGAAGCGGAAGTGTCATAATTTGATGAACCGTATGATCCCTGCGAACCACTATTAAAAGCAGAAGGATTTGAACCAAAGCCATATTGTTGTAGTTGAGAGGCCAGATTACTCAACTGCTGGTCATATGAGGCGCCGTTCTGTGAATTATATTCATTGGCGATGTTTTGTCCCATATTCTGTGCGCTATAACTTAAATCCTGTGCGCTATAACTCAAATCTTGACCGGAAGCGGCCGATTCAAGACCAGAATGGGGTCCGGATTCAGCGGATTGACTGCCCGCTACATTCGATGCGAAATTAGGGTTAACAGCACTAGCATAATTGTTGGAAGAGCTGGCATGGTAGCCTGATTCTTTAGGCTTCTCTTGAACAGGGTAATAATAGTAGTAAAGATTTCCCTGCGATGAGGGCTGTGACTGATAACTAGCGCTCGATGAAGAGGCGGCAGCGCTGTGGTCAGACGGATATTGACCACTTGCTGCTGAATTGGCTCCATTGGCCGCATAACTCTCTCTCGGAGGATACGAATTTGTGTTGAAAGCACCCGATCCGGCGCTGTTATAATTGGAAGAGGAAGACGATGATGGTGAGTACACGGGCTGACTACTGGCAACGGACGCACTTCCACCACTTCCATTTGCTGAGGAGTATTCCTCTCTCTTGACCGCCGCCGGAACCAAAGTAACGGCCGTAAGAATCACTAAAATTCTTAACATTTTGAGGATATTTAGGGAACGAATGGATGATAACTGAAATAAAGTCTTTGAATATAATTTTGAATGAATTACTGAAACACTGATCTTCTCATACCTTATAATAAATAAATAGTTATTTGTTTGGCACCACTTCTTATTGATAATGATCGAATGTTACCCAGGTCAGTCACAGTCAAATTGATTTCGGTTAAAGTACACGTTTAGCGTTAAATACCGGCCCAAAGACTATAGGCGTCGACCAAATAAGTTGACTCCACTCCACTCCAGTCAACACTTGTATTCGAAAAACATCTTCGAATCACATGAGAGGTGTATCTCGAGATCAGTCTATTTTAATTTAAATGATTGGAAGCGCTGGCAATAGTTGGGACAGGAGGGAGGGCTATTAGTTGGGCGGCAGTTAATCACGTAATGGTGTAATAGTCTTCTTACGGATGTGTCGAACATTGCGTTTATATATAGAGTTAGAACTCATACCAAATATCATTAGGGATGAGACAACCGTTGATAGGCCTCAGGCGAGTCAGTCGGACGTCACCTAATTCTTGTGTTCGCTCAACAAAAACAAGTGAGCCTTTAAACTGTATCCAGAGTTGTGGCACCGGTGCAGCACAGGTACGCCAATAACAGTCTAGCCTTGACCGACCAGACCATTACACCATTGCATCTGTTTTACTATAACTGTTCGCATCGCTGACCCGTTTTTCTCGCCTAAGGGATGCCCGAAATAGAGGACTCACATCTTCCGCATTCTGTTTTGGTCGTCAACCTTAACATTGACTTAACATTGACTTTATTGCACTCAACTCCGCAACAACTTTGCTCAGCTCAGGTCAAGGTCGGCACAAGCCTTTTATGTTGTTTCTGAAAATCGATCAGTAATTTCCATTTCACCAGGTTATTAGATTATATAACCCCTTCCACACAACACATCTTCATTGTCACTAAAACAGACTCTTTTTCCTTCCAATTGTCTAACAATTGAAGCATTTATTTGAGTCGATATCTGTTTAACACTAATTTTAAAACTTAAGTCAATAAATCAGACTTTCAATCAGACGATCCCTGAGTGACCCCTCAGTTAAAGTTTGTCATTAAATTGGAAATCTTTCTGTAACTAAATTAGACGTTTTTGGGTTATCATAACTTAAAGCAAATCAATCATTCAATCATTATTTTTACCTTTTTTTTGGCATTCGTTGTATTCTCAATGAAATACAGGTTTAAAAGTTTACTTAATATTAAGCCTTAAATGTATGTTATTTTGGTTTCCAATAGTTTTTAGCGTAAAATAATTGATTCGACAATAAATTCAAATAACAATTAGAATTATACCGAACTAACTTCAAGGCAATTATTTTATTTCTATAGAAACTTAAATTGGCAAAATTATCTAGCTACTTTCTATAATTGTATAAATCTTTAGATAATGTACATGCAAAATAATTTTGCAAGGTGCAATTTGCAACCATATAGTGACTATATTTTAGTCAAATAAAGTAAGTATTTTTTGCATTTTGGAGACTTAAATGATTTAGTAGTTTTGGCTATTAAAATAAAGTGATCAAGTACATCATTTAATTTAAACCGTTTTTTTTAAACCAATAGTATTTTGATTGGAAAAAAGTTAATAATTATTTGAATGAAATAAAAAGAGCAAAAGAGTTGTAATTGATGTCATCAGTTTATTATGAATGTGAGCAATGACATTTTTTAATGCTAATAGAATTGAATTTCGTTGAAATGTTGATAAGTGAGTAAACCATCTCTTATACCATCTTTTTATCCCGTCTTTTATCCTATCTTTGAATATACAATGAAATGACATCAAAACACAAATTCAAACTCAAATATATTGTAATGTTATGCGAGACGAGTATTGACTGTCAGTTGTCTTAAATATTCTTTGATGTTCTGTCCCAATACTACTACTCCTTACAGTCAGGTTATGCTTTGGCTTTGGGGTGGCTTCAACTTCCAGGTTTAGAATAACAGTATAGTTACCTCTCAAATGTAATTATAATAAATCTATAGATACAGCCCGACCTCACTTTAGTGACTCCGGATTCAAGAGAAAAGCTCTATTTAAGAGACAATAAATTGTCTGATTGTCTAATTATCTAGTACCCACAACATAATTATCTAGTACCAACAATTCTTTTAAACCGAAGTCACTGCAATACATACAATACATACAATCAGTTTTAAAAATAATCGATAAGTAATTCAAAAATTAATACTTCATTTATTAAATATCTGGTCGTTTCTTAATATGAACTCATATTTTAATTCTTTGAGTTCATTCAAATGTATTACAGAATTCGAGTTTTTTTACCTTGGCTAATAAGTACTAAGAATTGTTAATTGAATTGTGATATTATTTAATAATTGTTTGACTTATGATAACACAATTTGATGTCATATATGTCGAGTCTTTAATATATGGTTTAAAGTTTAAGCCAACATCTATTAAAACAGAACAAGAAATTCACATTCGTTTTGATCTTTTCTACCAATTATTTTGATGATGTTATCTGAAGGGGTGTTCCAATTGATGACAACATAAATGCAAAATACAACTTCTTTCATGTCTCACAATTAGAGACAATAAAGTCTCTAATTATTTATAAAAAAAAATAAAAATCAAATAATTAATAATTTTTATCAAAACATTTTCAAATTTGAGGACCGCTTTCAACAAATAGAGAATGAAATCAATTGTTTTCCGATCAAAGAATAATTTTTGTGGCCATTCATTGAGATCTGACTCGAATTATCGCCACAACACTAATGGAGAGTTCTATTATACTATTAGTACTAAGTTTTTCTCCAATCCTCCATCACATGAAAATCACCATGACTAATTAATATATTAATAATTCTATACAGAATGTACTCAAATTGATTAAAATTGCATAAATATTTTACCTTGCATATTTGAAATAGTTCAGAATTATTGATATTCAATGAAAGAGTGGCTCATTATAAGTGTGAGCCATAATTATTGAATAAAGTTTTGATGTTTGGAATTAAATAATGATGGGCTCAACTCTGGGCTCATTTTATACGATTTATTGAATAGAATTTAAATAAAAAGAATAAAATTAATGATCAAAAGTGTCAAAAATTTATTAATTCTACGATTAAATAAATTCAATATTTCTTAACATTAAATAAATATATTTTGAAAATAATTGAAAACATTAATAATTTTGTTAAACGCTATCGAATTAAACGAATTGATGTCAAAGTTTAGGTCGATTTCATTCAAAATGACTTTATATTCATTTAACAATTAATTAGAAATAAAGAAATATATATTTGAATTGAAAGAACTGTTGACATATGAGGCCAACTGACCAACAATTGACGTCAATTACAATAATAATAAAATTAAAGTTAATTTAAATTAAATATATTTTTGGCACAAATTAATTAAATGATTCAAAAGTTGGCCTCAAATATAAAACTGAATCAAAACAATATTTTAATCAAACAATAGATTAGAATTTAAGTTAATTATAAAAAGAATTCAATTATTAATAAATACATATTAATGGCAGTGAAACCACCGGACAGTTGTGTTAGTAGTGGTGGTGTCGACTAAATTGTTTACATGATATCCAAAGTTGAGAATAACTTAATATTGATACCAGGGCTGTTTACGAACCCATCGCACCCGTAAACCACTGTCGGTTCTGATTTTGATGGACGCGGCCTCACACGCGCGTACCGTCTCCTTCACCGATTGCATCAAGTTTTGTGCATTACCCACCAACATCTCAGTTGCCTCCTGGTCCTCCTCTGAACCTATATTTCAAATTTATCCCATTTTATAAAATAATAGAAAAAAAAATTAGAAATCAATACCCTGTGCGCCCAACATTGTGGCTTTAACTGTGGACAGAATACGCAACTGAGTACCAATCGTTGGGATTCGTTCGCAAACTTGAAGTATATTCTGTGCAAAACAATAATTAAAAACAAGTATTCAAAGAAAACTAAAAAACGACGAAAAAATGTTTCAAATTTTTAAAATAAAACCTATTCTATAGTATTGTGTGAATTGATTTTTGGTGATTCGGGTAAATGACAATCGATATAAATATGGTATTTCCTTATAAACCTCTTTATACCCAATAATAATATATTCTGTTAGTTATGATCATAAAAATAGTGGAATATTATCATTGAAATGACATACAGTTCTCATTCTCTTATCGGTGCAGAGTTTTGCCTGATCTTTGGCGAGTCGGGACACTTCTTCTGAAGCCTCGGCAATGGCTTTGGCGCAGGCAATCAAATCTTTTTTTGTTCCGCCCTCTCCTCCACACAATTGACTCAATCTGGCCATAAGAAGAGCCATTTTTTTGGCCGCAGCAATGATCTCATTTTCTTTACTCGACCACTGCTTGACTTCGAGGTGGAGGTCATGCGCCGCCATCTGAAACACAGACAATCAGTCAATACTTGAAAATAATTTATAACCAAATAAATGATACCATAATTGGTTGGTTTGGTTGCAGAACAGGGAATTGTATCTCAAATTCATCGTCAGTTTCTGGTGGCGGAGGTCTGGGAGGTGCCGTATCAACAACGGGCGGGGGTGGACGCGGTGGTGCGAACTCTTAAATCATATAAAATCAATATAAATGGATCGATAGAAACAAAATTTATTCATTTCATGCAATCAATGGTTTAAATCAAAGAAAAGGTGAGACAAACAGCCATTGGTTTGGGGTTGGGCTCATTTTTAATAGCCAAAGCATATGTCTATCCATTTAATTATTCTAAACCTGAATTCATGCCATTCAGAGAAATATATAAAAAGTGCAGCCAATCAGTCATAAAATAGGGAAATGCCCGATGGAAAGGGTTGTCACTCAATTCTACCTGTCTTTTCACTAAAAGTAACGACTGGTCTCGGAGTCTGTGTTTGAGTCACTTGTCTTTGAGTGTGGATTTCAGTTCGAGTATGAGATTGAGGTATAAAATCATCCAAAGAAGAGAATATATCATTGAAATCGGCTTCGGGTATACTTTGCTTTATCGGTTCCGGGACTGAACAACATTTTAGTTCATTTCATCGAATATCACATATTTTCGATTTTAATTTCAATTATAAATAGTTTAGGAATTGATTGGATTTTTAAATTTAGTCAGAAATAGAACTTAAATGGATTACCGTTTATATTGAGTGATGTTATGTCCGGTATGTCCGGAGAGACGGCATTCTTCACATCTGAGACCGCATTTATTAACTGTAGATATAATTCAATTCAAATTCAATCTAAACTTTGAGTCATTTAAGACTTACGGCTCTATTGGAGTCTCTCCAACGAGATATTGCTTTGGGATCAGTTATATTGATGGCTACATTCTTGGCATCTTGCACCATTGAGGGAACAGCTAAACAAGTGATAATCAAATTAAATTCAATTCAATTCAATAGAGAACAGAATTCATTCGTCAAATAAATATAAAACAAATGAATGAATGACTGACTCGATTGTAATTCGTCGGCGGCTCTGTTGACACGACTGATGAAATTCGGATCTTCAGAGTTATCCGACTCTTGTTTGGCGACAATAAGGACTCTGTTGGCCAGTCGTGCGATATTCGAGGTATTGTCAACCATACTCTGTGGCTGTCTGTTCACTATTGCGTTCTCACACAAAGCCGTGTATTTCAATATAGAATCCTCTGAAGACAACAAACATTAGAATTGAAATTAAATCAAAAACAAGTCATTGATTACCGGAGGCTTTGATGAAGGAGACGGTGTCTACGGCTTCGTCGACCATATTTCGCATACTTTGAATGGTATCCGAGTATTGTTTTCTAAGATTTTCGAAGTGTTCGTCCGCCGCTTTGTTGTCGGGATGAGTCAATCGGATACGACCAGCGTTTTGGAGCTGAGGGGTCAGACTCTCGATATGATTGGCACTTGTCATCAATCCTTCGGCCAGTCTCTTATTGGGAGCACTTCCTGAGGCAACGTTTCTCGCTGTTTGAACTGTTCTTTGCGAGAAATTCGATAAATTGATGGCTTTGTCCTGAAAGTTGGCCTCTCTGTTAGGGGTGCCTTCCGGTGCTAACACGGCTTCAGTGAACTGTTTCAATGGTGTGGTTATATCTATAAAGTCTTCAACGACTCGCGTCACTAAAGCTTTTTCTATTTGTTTTTTGAGATCTTGTAATTTTTGTGATAAATTTTTGGCGATCACCAACGCCTGAGGACTACCTCCCTGTCCGCGACGACACATGTCATTCAATTGTCGACACAACGTCTCGACTTCATTACAGAGTCCGAGAATATCTTGTCTTTGAGCGGGTAAACAGTATTGAGCCAAACGTCTGCCTTCGTCTACAATCGCCTGAATTGCTTGAGAGCCCAAACCCTTGTCATCGAAACCGGGATTACCCAACCATTTGAGCGCCTGTTCTACTCTTCCCGAAACAGTATGTGCCGGCTGTTGGACACCACTCCTCTCAACATTTTGAATGGCTCGTCCGACCAAAGCATTCAATTCTTTCAATTTTTGATCAATACCTCTGGCGAGTGACTGTGCCTGAGGTGTCACTCCTTTGCCCTCAGCTCGCAGTTCACACAAGGCATTAGTTGTGGCAGTGATATCCCCGACCATTTTTCGGATGGCATCCCTATCAGGTGGAAGCGCTCTTTCGGCTACTTTTAATGCATAATCGAGAATTGCGCGCAAAGATTTTTCGCCGACTCCTCCCACTACAGCTGTCGGGTCTTCCAACCAGTCGTGGGCCGGACGTAATTTCCCGAGAATTGCGTTCTGAAGACAAAACAAGTTATTGATAATCAAAGAAAAAAGTTGTCAAAACAATACCTGAGCCTTTTTCATGCCGGTGAGGTTGTCGGCCTCCCACTCATCCTCATCATAAGTGGTCAGTTGAAGGACTCGAATGATTTCGTTGATTTCATCAGTCATTCTCTGAGTCAAGTAATTCCTGTTTTCTGCCGCCTCTTCTGTTTTCTTTCCTATAAATAACATTTGAATGAAAGTCAAACCATTGAACAGATCTAACAGTGATATTGAGTGATGCATACCCTGGACTAATAGCTGGACGTATATCTTCATCGCACAAATCAAAACCGGGGCTAAAGTTTTGAGAGAATCTAATGAACGAATGAGTGTTTGTCTGTGGACCTGATGGGTGAGCTCTTTCTCTCTGTTGTCGACATCGCGCGACACTTTTGTCAAACTCGGACTCAAATCCTGAAATAAACTGAAAATTAAAAAATTGTGACATCGATTGAGACAATACTTTAACGAATTGAACCAAATCTTCCATCGTTTCGATGACTTCAGAAACGGCCAAATAATCCAAAACCTTTTTACACTCTCTTATTATTTTTCTGACCTCTGACTCATCGAAACATAAAAGGAGTGAAGACGTTCCCTGAAGTATACCTTTGTTGGCAAACAAACAATTAGTGGTAACATATCAATGGGAAGGGAATCAATAGAGACGGACCTCTGGCGCCTTCGATCAACTTTTTTCGGGCGGGCTGTGAGTAGGGGTCAGAGTTGAGCAAAGCTGATGCTTCTTCCAATAGTTTGGCCGCCCGTTCCACCCGTTGAAGGGCAGCCGGCATATCCTGACGCAGGATCTGATCATCACTACTATTAATGGTTTCTTTTCCAACCTTTTAATTAGTTTTAATCAATATTTGGAAATCAAATAAATGAGTAATTAATTGTTGGCATACTTTGACTAAATTGGTCACCGCTTTACTGACTGCCTGAACCGGTCTCTCCAAATCAGGCATAGCGTTTCCATCTTCAGCCTCTTCATGAAGAATCACTAATCGCGAGACCTATCAATCATTCAATGAATTCAAAAAAAACCGAAACATTTTAGAGGAGAGGAAGTCATCCAAACATTGTTTACATTAAATTCAATTCAATTAAAAACTAATTCTGTGAACGAAATGAAAGTAAACTTTGACTTCAATTTTGTGATAATAATAGAAGTGATGTAATGATTGACTAATGAATGACCATCTTATCAGCCCTTCCCATAAAAATGACTCATTAAATGATTCTGGGAAATGATCATGACAAATTAATGAATAGCATGGTTTATTAGCTTGAAATAGCATGATCATTCAATTTATTAAACATACAATGAATTAAATTAGAAATGAATGTTAAATAAGAAAAAAATCAAATTTCAAAATCGATTTCTTTGATTATCACTAAAATGACAATTGAATAGAAAAAAAGAAATGAGAAAAAAGTCTTTGACTGACCTGTTGTGCGACCGGTTCTAAAATCCCTTCAATGGTTTTTGTGTGGAAGACTGGCATTGTTTCACTTAATTACTTACAATCATTGAGAATATAATTAAAATTTATTAAATAATTGAATTGTTTTTATAAGTTTTATGTTATTTTGAAAGTTGAAAAATATTTGTTAGCATTTGTTTCACAACATTTAAGCGAATGACAAGTTTTGCCTTCAATGGCATAAAAGGCGTCTTTCATTCATCTGACGTAACATAAGTTGAGGCCTGTCTTCACACCAAATTTGGCGGCACTACAGCACAGAATAACAAAGTTTATGTTTAGTTTAAGGCTGATACCAATCATCGCCAGACCCACTGTCACTGTTCACACCTGTGCTAAAAGAAAATATACTTTTGATTTGTTTTTTAAACAATTCTCATATTCTGTTCTATTAATTTGAGTCCAGGTCTCAACTTTTAGCCCTTTAATCATACTAGTTTATATACTATTCTGGGTCAATTATCTCATTTCCTATTCAACTATTCTTTATAATAGTCTTTCTTTCAAAGAAAGTGAGGACTTCCACCCAATCTGTCCTTCAAACGAAAAATGGCCGAAAGTTTGGAACCGACTTCTGTTTTGCACTATTTTTTTTGTTACTCCAGTTTTGATTAGTGAGTAGGTGTTAGGTGTTATGCCTTCACTCTGGAGTCTGGACAGGTATAACAAATTTTAGTTAATTAAGAGTTAAAATTAAAGTAGAATCAGAACAACTCAATCAATGAGTGACTATTCCTATAAATTAACGATAAATTTGGTCACAATTTTGTCTGAACTCAAAACATAAGAAAATTAGTTTTAATAATAAGTTTGAACTTTAATTTGATTTGTATTTCGAAGAATTAGTTTATTGCCAAACATTGAGTCAATTTAAGAGTGAGTCTATCCTTAACTGTTTGTGACCTCATATTTGGTCCTTTCTTATTATGAGTTAATTAAACAATTAATTTGTAATAAAACTAATAATTTATTGCTTCGATAAACGATTTACAGTTAAATATTGGAGTCATTTATTAGTAAACAAAATGATCACAACTTTTATTTGAATATCAATTAAAAATTAAGTTCTTTAGAAAATTTATAATAAATAAAATCCAATAGTTTTTGGGTTAAAATTAAATAATCTTTAATTAATAATTCATTTTGTCGTTAGAAATGTTTTTTAACAAATGATCGAAACTTTTATACAGAAATGTCTTAAATAACAAATTCTATTTACAAATCCAAATGTGATGTAAATATAAAATATTTTGAATGTCTTTCAAATCTATTAAATAATTTTATGTCAAATGAACCGTCGATTTATTAAATAAGAGGTGTGACCACAAATCAGTCTAAAATTTTTATTAAAACCATTAAATACTGTCCTCATTGAGTACATACTGACGATCAGTGGCTGTCGACTGAAATCAAAAATTTTAAAAACATTAATAAAATTGTATTTAAAGAGAAAATAATGAGAATAAGAGAATAAATACCAATTTGTATTTCACGCGTTTCGGCAATTCTTCGGTCAATAAATAAAAATCTTCTCTTTTGGCCTTAATTTGTGAGCCGTCGTCGAACACAATTGCATAGAGAAGAGAAGTGTGTCTTCCCGTATAATTTCCGTGGAGTTGTTCTTTGTTCCAAATAACTTCGATGGCGTCTCCAATCTCAGGCGGTTCTCTCTCACAGTCCCGGTCCTATTAAATCAAAATCATTAAAATCAAGGCTTAAATTAGAATTAAATTAAATATTTACCAGAATATCACTGCTTTTAATGTATTCGGTGAACGAGTTATCAACAAAGTGAACATGGTGAAACACCTGCTCAAATCTGTCGGTCACTTTTGCCTCATAATATCTACTATTTTTGTGTTTTGCGATCACTTTTTCATTATTATTGACGTCCGATAAGTCTCTTTCCGTTTCTTTAACTTTTTTTGGTTGTGAATGAGTGGAACACTTTTTACATGAGATAGTGATGGGTTGCGGCCAATCACCCGACTTATATACCACTCCATTCCTATGACCACACGTTACATGAAATGACGAATAACACGAATAGCATTGAATGCAATAACCATTTAAATAGTCAACCATTTTGTTCTCCGGATTCAGTTTTCGACAATAAATACAACCCTTCAGTCAAATAAAAAAAAATCGATTAAAATCTAACAATCATTTCGAACTCGAATACCATTTTGTCTGTTCTTCGAGAAGACTTGACTTCACTCAAATCAATCGGTTTTTTTGTGATTCCGTTTACGAACTTCACATCCGGAACGAGAAGAGCACAAGAAATGTGTACCCATTTCTTATCCTTCAATTTCTCTGTTGTCTGTTTCAATGGACCGCCTCTTAGAGGACAGAGATAACAAATAGCGAAATAGTCTTTACTGACACATCGGTCACACTTCCACTCGCGTTCACTTCCATCAAATAAGAGATCGGGGACTCCATAACAAACTAAACATCAAATAATACAATAAATTAATAGAGAATATTAATGAAAACAACTCATACCTGAGTGAACACAAATTCTGCAGTCCATACATACAATAAGAGGAGAGGTCTCTCTTGAATCAAATGTTGTCAATTCATCCTTCACTTTTGAAGTAAAGGCGAGGCTAGGAATTAGGATTTGACTGGACTTTGGAGGCGACCATAACTCCAAATCGCTTATATTTGTGTTGGGGTTTAGTTCATATGATCTCAATAGGTTGCAAACGGCGCAGTGGGGGCTTATCGTTGACATACAAATATTAAACGCTATTTCATCGGTGAAGCCCTGTGGGGACGGACCGAATGTGAACGGAGTATATTGTAAGGTCTTCTTTGATAAATGATCCAAAATTATTGAATTCTGAAATTATAAATATATTCAATGATTAAAATTTTTCGATCAAAAAGATATCAATTAAATACAATTTTCAGTGAAATCAGTGGATAATTGAAAACTAACAGCAATTTTAAACGTATTTCAGTTGAAAACTCGATTGAATTGGTTTAAGAAAACATTAGAAAAGCGATGAAATTCAATATCAATAACAGAATGTGTGAACCATTGACTGGATTTGCTTTCAGTGTTATTCAGTAAAACAATAAAAAGGTCTCACTTTTAAAGAACAGACATTTCAGACAATTGTGAACTTTGACTGAACTTTGAAATAATTTTACTCCGTTTGGAAAGAAGACCAGAAGACAATATGTGAAGAAGTTTGACGTTTGAAATGATTACAGCATTTGGTTTTTAAAACAAATCATTTTTTAATGTATTTTTGATTATTTATATTAACAATAATTAAAACATTTGTTTATTCATTTAATTATTGAATTAACAGTTGTTTGAAAACCAAAACTAAAGCTTATTTGAGAACAATTTGAGCGCATTATTCGTCACATTTTGTCATTAGATCTAAAATCCAAACAAACTTTACATTCGTTTAAAACCAATGATTATAATAATAGATATATTTATATATAAAATGAATCAAAATTAGAGTTCAAACGATTTTGTATAACTTAAATACTCTCAAACTTACATTATTTGCAAGATTAGTATTGGCTGAAGAATTTAACGCGAGTTCAACTTTTGGGACTCCAACTAAATCTTCGGTGGAAGTGCTCGCCTCTACCATTCGCTCGTTTATCTTCGTTTTATTGAATCCATTGTAACCATTATTTATCAAAGACTTGTTGTAAGTATTGTTTGACTGATTGGATGTTTGGCCCAATTCGTGAGGTTTAAGTAGAGGTGGGTTTGAAAACGACTCACAGTTGTACTCATAGTACGGCTTAATATGAGGCGGTGTCGACAGTTTTGTCAGTTCTCCCGTTCCATCCTCTCTTTTGATATCATTGGAGCCGTTTTGGAAGGTCTTAATGTTTGGAAGTGATTGCGTTATCGTCTGAGTTGGAGATGACATACAAATTGAGGGATGAAATGCATTATTGAGACCACTATTCGATGAATTGTTTGATTCAAACGATTCATTCAAAAGTTTGGAATCATTGCCCGATAACTGTGCGAAATATCCATAATTTGAATGATTAGTATTGGGTTGAGTGCACGACGAAACACAGGGACTGGGCTTTGCGTACAAATGGTGTTCCAAATGGGCCGGAATTGGAGATTCCGTTGACTTCTTTTTGCGTTTCTTTTCTTTTGGTTTTTCAGTCGAAGAATTGAGGTTTTGATGCAAACGATAGATAGTCTCTGAAATGGTCGGCGGTTTAGGCATCGATGATATCGTGTCCGCACTTATCGCTGGAATACTCGGAGCCATTAAATCCATTTCGGATTCATTTTCGAACATTTTTCGCGAAGCTTTTGTGGGTGGACTCCACTTTTCCAACTCTGAACAATCATCGTCTTCATCGTCATCAGAGAAGTCCTTTTTGTGGGGCGGGTGTCTCTTAGGCTTATTACTAAACAATTCAATTCAATTAAATGTTTTCAATACAAATAATTAGCAATTCTTACAATTTAGACATAATATCTTTTTCATAAGTTGAAGGGGCAGGTGCTGCGCAAACATGACTCGGATCTTTTGGATCGGGTCCGATGTCTTTGCCTTTCAACCAGAGGTCATATCTGTCGGGTTGAAACTTCTTGACGAAGGCTTCCATACTTATTTTGACCGCATCTGATCTGCAGCCGCACTGAAAACAAATTAAAAGCAGATAAATATAAATCCAATTTAAGAGAAGACATACTCTGACGGCCCGTTTGCCGAATTCAACCCAACGCGGAAGTGCAAAGTTTGTCGATTCGGCACAATTATAGCCATGATTATATCCGGCGTGATATGAGTAAGGGAACGTTATCATAAACTCTCCCGCCTCCTGAGTTATCTTATTAAATGGTATCGAATACTTCTTCAGTACTTGTGGTGAGATCAGAGTCATTTTGTGCCGAAGAAATGCCGGACATTGTTTGAAACTGTTTGGGAAGAAACCTAAGAATAACAAACAAATTAAAAATTGTTTAAAGTAATGGTTGGATCCAATCGAACCGTTTGCAAGTCTTTCTAATCGTTTTCCGTGTTCCGGAGGAATACAATACCACGACTTCGGAGCCCCGAAATGCAAGTAATTGATGGAATAGAGGTCCATATCCTCGGTGTGCCATGCAAATGTGGTCTTCCACATTCCGAAGTAAAGGTAAGCTGTGTTTACTCCCATTATTCGTATTCCGTAGCTCTCATTAATCATATCGAGACAAGTATTCAAATTATTTATATTGAATTCTTCACAGTCTTCGTCGGTAAGACTTCCGGAAACGTCAGCGCCGTAAATGGCCGGACAAAAGGTCACATTCTTCCAGTACTTGCGTTCCAAGTCTTCGTAATCAAAATAAGATGGCGTCTGATATTTGGAACTTTCGGCCAATTTCTTAAAGTCTTTGATAGCCATTGATTTCTTCTGAATGTTGTATTGTTGGTATAATCCCTGTCCTCCGGTCACTACTTGTTGTATCGGAGCTTTAATAGTGATATCGATGTCATCATAACCTCCTTTCCTTGGTTTCCATTCTTCGGGAGGTATTATCTGACAAATTCATTGCTATTTAGAACATTAAGAAAAAGTGAAGATAAGAAATACCTTGGCGAGACCAGCCTTGTAGGCCCCCTGGCTTTCCATAAACTCCAGATATTTGGAAAAGTCTTTCATTTCTTCGAGTTTTGGCCGAAAGACCATAATTTTGGGAATAGTTTTAGAGTTATTGTCATTTAAACCCATTGTTGTTGTGATTAAGTGATCGATCAGTCAATCAATAAAACACTTGAAAATTGTCACAAAAATAAACACAAAACGCAATACAAATACACTTTTAGTAGTAATTGAAAACGAAATTTCTTTTGTCTTTAAAAAGATTTAAATAATTCATAATTAAAGTGAAATTTCAATTGTTTTAAATTGTTTGGCAAAAGACTTAGAGATCACATAAACATAAGGAAGTATTGCTTCAAATCCACTGCAAATCAAATTTTGTTTACAACTATTCCTTCAATTTTTAATCACTTTTGCAATCAATTAAAGTCTTGATTTGCTAACAACTTTTTGCTCACTTAATTAAACCACTTTTTAATCACTGATTTATTGATTTTAAATAGTTATTCATTGACTAAATTGCAATTAAATTAAAGATTTAGAAGAAAGCAGACAAAAGACAGCCATTTTAGAACTGTTTGTCTCCAAAACAGTCTTAAATGAACTCAATATTTGTTTGCATTGAAATGCATTGAAAGCACACAAAATACTGGTTCCAGAACTGAGTCGAAGTGGTGTTCACTCACGTAAGCCACTCAATAGACACAACACTACTCAATACAACTACTCATATAACAGTACTCACTATTCTTTACCATTCCTACCACTCTTACCATTAGATCAGTAGACCAGCGCTCACTTCATAACTCTTTACTTTTTATTTATTATTTAATATTTATTACTTCTTTTCTCAATTCCGTAAACAAAACGACAAATCGAGACATTTATCTCTTTTTTGTTGAAAAGTTGTTGTCTAGTCGTTAATGAAAATAAAAAGACCAAAAGCATATCAAATATCAAAATAGCTGCCACACTTGAATTGAATATGCAAAATTTGATTTGATGAATAAGCGAAATAGACTTTGAAAATGATCTAGGTTGACTGATGAATTACTAAAATATGCAAAAAATTGTTAGCAAAAGACATTCCTTTCATTAATAATCTCACAATAATTTTAGAATATTTTTTCATTTGATTAAAATTTTAAAGAAAGAGCTTACTTATTATAATGGAATGGAAAAGTTCACCTTGGCACATCTCATAGTAGACAAAATGTTAGAAATCAGGTTTAATTGTATGACTGTTTCCATGTTATTCGTCGCTTAGACTTGATAACAGATTAGTAAATATTTAATACAATATTTTTATAAGTTTTCAAATGTGAACATAAACTCAAATAATCGAAATATTTGTCTCAATTAAGAGATGAATTCAAGAGTTCAGGAAATAAAAGTTTAATTTTAAATATTCAAAGGCTTTGAATCAAAGCTTATAAATATTAAGCACTGCATAGTTAGTAAACCTTTCCTTCTCTATCATCGAAGTGAACAAAAAATATCAACAAATCTATCTAGAACAATTTTTTAAACTTAAAAAACTAAAATCAATTGAATTAAGATTTTGAAAATGCATTAAAAATTTTATTAAAACTATTCTAGATTTTACTTCAATAGAGATTTCATCGAAAAATTTGTTGAGTATCTAGGTAATATTTTTATATTCTAAAATTATTTTGATTAAACAATACTCTGAGGAAAGTTCTAAAATATATGTTTATTTGAGTTAATAAATGATAGACTCATCTCATGATAACATTCTGTGCTATGAGTGCTACCAATTGAGCTATTCATATAAATTAATGTTATATTATTGAGCATGTTCAATTTAGAATCTATCATGATAAATTTTAGAATCTAAATAAAATTTAGATGATCCATTCTGAAACATTATAAAATTCTATTATGTGTGCTAGTTCAAGTGCAGAGGACAGCACAAGTTCTAACTTGTTCTTTTAAAATTGAGTTTTTGTTTGACTTAATTATTGACGTTATTTATATACGAATTGTAAAATAATTTGATTTCCTTTTCCTTTAACACATTCTTAGGTTTGTTTCTCACGTTTTTCATAATTTAAATGATATTTAATTTTAATCTCATTTAAGGTCTGATTTAAAATCGATTTGATCTAAAATATCAGTAAAATGGCTGATCAGGTAATGCATTGATTTTTATTGATATTAATCTATTATTTAATGATTTGATACAAATTGAATAATTGGCCACAAATTGTATTGATTACAGACTGAGAGGTCGTTCCAAAAGCAGCCGACGGTTAACTTGAATCGAAAACCAGTTCTCGGAAAACAAAAGGTCCGAAAGACTCTCCGATACGTCCGTAATGTTGGGCTCGGATTTAAAACTCCACGCGATGTGAGTGACCGGTGTTTTACTCTATTGTTTTGACTAATTGTTTGTTTGATAGGCTGTTGAGGGCACGTATATCGACAAGAAGTGTCCCTTCACTGGTAATGTTGCCATAAGAGGGCGAATCCTTCGCGGAGTTATCATAAAAATGAAAATGCAGAGAACTATTGTCATTCGAAGGGATTATTTGCATTTCATTAAGAAATACAATCGATTCGAGAAAAGACATCGAAATATGTCAGTCCATCTCTCGCCCTGTTTCAGGTCAGACACACTTCTTATCTTCTGATTTATTTGATAAGTGATGATAAACACGACGGTCTTCTGATAACCTTTGAGGACATCCTTTCTTTTAAAATCTGATTTTGAAGTCATAAATGAACCCAAAGTTTATGTCAATCGAAGACAAAATACTTATTGTATTTGTTTTGCAGAGACGTAGCGATCGGCGATTGGGTTACTATCGGTGAATGTCGTCCTCTCAGCAAAACTGTTCGCTTCAATGTTCTGAAAGTTGTAAAGTCTGCCGGCGCTAAGAAGTCGTTCCAAAAATTTTAAAACAATAAATCTTTGAATAAAAAAATTTCGTTTGAATTTATTGAGTAATTATTTTCTTTTATTCGAGTTTAGAGTTTAATTCGAATTAAAATTGAAACAAATAGTTATTTTCAATCGTTTTTTTAATTATCGTATTATTAAAAATATTGAATATTTGTTGCCATTAATTATGAAACAACTGATGTAATAAAAGTTGTTATCCGTTCACTAATTGAAAGGACAGTTCTCTTTTGAACTCATATACAAATTGGTTTGCTTTTTGCCATTTGAGCTTGGTACTCACAACTTATACCTTTTCAATACTTTGAATATATGAGCAAATAGTGATACCACCTAGAACAATAACATGACATTACCAATTGAATCAATTTTGAAACATTTAAATGTTTTTATTGATAATCTGATTGCACTACAGATGGTATGATAGGTATGACTAAAACAAACTTTTTTACTCTCATTTGGAATTTGTCTTCAAATGTGTCTAAAAAACAAAAGTTTTGATTTCTGACTATTTTATTGAATATAATTTCAAATTAGAATATAATTATTTAAATGATAAAAGTTATGCAAAAAGTGGTAAAACTATTAAAGTTGTTTACTTAAAGTTGTGTTGGATAGGGTTGGGTAATAGTTATGAACCTATGACTGACCACTTTAAGTAATTAAAAGCGAAATTCGAAACTTCTGTATCTTATATTACAAACAATATCAAAGAAGTTGTGTTAGAATTCCAGACAAGTTTATAAAAAACCTTCCTCTGCAACAACCAAGGTAGATTTTTCAATATCTTTATTATCAAGATAATACCAATTACATTGGAAAATTGATATTGCTCCTTTATATTTCTATTTTAGTTGTTGTTAACTAAGAAATTGTTAATAATAATAATATAAAGATTGGAGAATAGTTCAAATAATTTGTCACAACCTGTCTATTCGTGCTATTATTTAAAATATGAATGAAACGAATTGGTGTTATTTATTTCTATTTGCTAGATCATTTTAGACTTAGAACAGACATTTCTATTAGTAATTCTATAATTGAATTAATGTATGAGTGAATTGATTTGATATCTTTCAAACAAATAACAAAACAAACAGATGTGCACAAAATATAACATGGTCATTATTTAGCAACACATGTTTTATAGGAAAAAATATCCACATTTTTCAAAGTTTTCTTTTCGAGCATTGATTGGAGTTGTTTTCAAGATATAAATTGGTAAGTTTATTAAGTTATCAATAAGTTATCATGCTATTCATGTCATTTATTTTAAAGCTTCTAAGGAAGGCAGTTATTAATTATTATGCTGATCATTTTATTTACATTATTTACTTGGTATATTTGATATTTTTTTTGCGGCTCATTTCACTTACATATGCAGTAAAAACGAATTGAATGCAAAATAAAGGAATAGAATATTATTTTTACGCCTCATTTAAATAATATCCACAGATATTAAGACTAAGACTAAACAAAAACCTAAATATAACGCTATTTTTGTTTAAACTGTGAATTATAGAAATGTATTAATATTTTTACTGAAATTTTATAAGATTTGTATTCGAAAAAGAGGTCATTGATCTCAAAGTTTTTTATTTATTGATTGCAATCATTAGTAAAACACATTTCAGTTATTGGCTGACAATAAGTCAATTCAATTGAAATGAACTCAAATACAAAAATACTAAAATATAGGAAATTAAACCTTTTTTTAACGAAATAATTACTCAATTGATTCCATATTAGAAGTGGTTATAAACTTGAAAGTATATTTATACAGTTCGACCTCGATTTAATAGTCTTCGGTTTGAGAGAATCAATTACCTCCAATTAGAAGAAACACCGGTTTATCAGAAAGAAAAGTGCGCCCACATTCGGCTAAATTGCTGTCTAACACATAATTAATTCCATTCTTATATGCATTTCAAGTGATTTATTAATTACAAATTTCAACTAAAAATCTGTGAATTATTGATTAGTTTTTTTGAAATAATGATTTTATTAATTAACTTTAGTTAAAATAATATTTTCAACTAAATTATTGCCCGAATTAGGAGAGTGTTCAGCTTAAGAGACTAATTATATCATAAGACCGCAAATTCCCTTAAATAGAGGTCGAACTGTATATAGAACTATATAGAAAAAATAGAAGTAGCGCTTCACTGCCTCTCATTGAGAATTTCATATCTCGTAAAAATGGTAAAAATGTTGACCAGACTATCACAAGAGATCAGTGTTTTGAACTAATGGTCAACAACTGTAAGCTTTTTAATATTTGGAGAATAACTAATCAAATATTTTAAAATTGAAATGTGTTTACATTTTTGAATTTGTGTGGATTCGAATGATTTAATTGAAAGTATTAGAAGGATTCAATGGATTATCTTGATCAGTGATCACTATGATTAGAATAAGCTCAATAAACTGATAAGAAATAGTATGAGAGAGGGTTGGGAGGGATTGTTCGTTGATGTGATTGGTCTGAATGTTCTCATTCATGTTTTGGTGTGTAGTGATGTCACGTGTGATGACAGTGTGGGCCGTACTTCTTGGAAATGCGAAAAATGTCGATTACGTTAGCGTTGGGTTATGTTGTGCTGTAGGCTGTGCTGTGCGTTGTGTTATGTGTTATGCTGTGCTCTGCTGTTGGACTGCTGGCTGTGTTGGGCAACAGAGCAGTGATTGGCATATAGACTGTGCTGTGAACTGATGCCACGTATGTAAGCGTTTGACATTTGCTGGTCGTCTCCTAATCTAATATATGAGTGATATTCACATCTAAACTCTTATTAATTGTGTGACTAAAAGACAATCAAAAGGATAACAATATTGTGAACATTAATTGTGATGATAAGATGTGAGCGATGGACGGGTCTGGCCATTGACGCGTCGGCTGTCAAAGAGTAAGTGATGCAGTGCTAGGAGTGTGAGTCAAACAGTTAGTTGTCATCGATTGGAGTAATCGCTAATCAGTAGCGCAACAGCTGTTATAATAACTTCCTGTCATTTAATAGTTAGACATAATATTCAAAGCAATTAATAGTTATATAACCGCTAATTAATGCCATATTTGACTAATCAGTTGTTCGCATATCTCTCCGATCGCTATTAACACTAAATCTCATTCAATACTAGTATTCAATGGTATTGTTTTCACCCAATGTTTCCATAGACTTATCATTTGACTAAATCTCAATCAAATTAATTGATTAATTGAGGAAATTGTGTCTGAAATGAGTTATTTCTTGTATTGATTAACACTTTTTGGTTTAGTGTTTGACTCGAATCTCAATTCAATGTTCATTTGAATACATGTTTATAATGTTTACAATTCTTTATAGTATTTGATTAGAAACTGATAAACATATTATTGCTTTTGATTAGACATTCAATTGATTTTTAATCAACATTTTTCGACTAATTTAATCAAAAGTTTATTATTAAATATTATCTAAAATTGAATTCTCAAATGAATAGCAATAATAAGCAAAACAACTGTTTGTTTATAAAAGTTGTCATAAAGTAATTGTCAATTAATTTGTTTGAATAGATCTGACATTAGATGCAATTGTCGTCCAATCGGTGTTTAATTGAACACAAATTGATAGACAAATAGTTTTGGATGAGTTGTGAGTGGAGTTATTTCTCACAAATATTTCTCACGTTTTGTACAATAAAATGTTGAACTCAACGACAGCGTCTCCACTGTCAGGACCACTGTCAGCACCGCTGTCAGGACCGCCTCATTTCGTTGATTTACACGTAAATCCGGGTAAGCTTTCCGTCGCGTCAGCGCTCGCTTTGGCCTCATTTCCAGTGATTTGATAACTTTTCAAACAAATATCCAATTATTTATCACATTTATAATCACTATTTTGAACCACTCTTCAGGCGAATCAGTTTCAATACAACTCTTTGATGGCAATGAGACTATACTGCGAGGACCGGCCACTATAACTATGATTTCGCAACACGCCTACCCTCCTATGCCTATTCCCGTTCAGGTATGACAATAATTACATTACTATCAGACAATTGTCAACTTTCCCAACATTTCACTCAAATCACAATATTCAAATCATTCAAATCAAACAATTTATAACTTTTCCCAAACTTTCAAAATGTTAATCATTTTTATGAATAATTTTCAAATATTTCAGAGTTTATTTGGCAAACCTTTCCCCTAATATTTTAACTCAAAATCATTTCAAATTTCATTTCTTTTATCGAAACAAAAATATTTCTAAAGAATTTTAAAACAAATTTTAGCAAAACTTTTACTAATATTTATGAATTCCAATGAAATACAATACGAAAAGAAAATTAGTTTTTTATTACGTTTAAGAGTTGTTCTCTTATAACGACTTTCCTATTGTTTATTGTATTTATTTTAAAATCTCTGAAAAATCTTAAATCATTTGAAATACATTTAAATAGTTATCATTTGAGTGATTGAATGAAACCATAAATGAATTCTTGAAAAATGAATTTTAAATGAATTATTAAATGGAAATATGGACTGACTGTTAGGTACCGCCGGGACATATGATCCAACAAATAGTTGACGAGAACGGACAGCTGAGGCACATAATATTGTCTGCGGTGCCCAACAACGGCACAAACAATCCTTCGAATACAGTTCTGATGCCTCAGCAACAGCAACAACAGCCCCAACAACAGCAACCCTTTCCCTATTGTTGTTGTTGCTGTTATAGTTGCACAGGAACAACTCCTTCAGCACCATTACCACCAGCGCCTCCCCCTCCCCCTCAACTTCATCACAACATACTTGCGTTTCCGAATCCACAGAATAGGCGGCGTTTGAATCCAATTAATAGAACGTTTTCTCCGGTGGGAAAGCGTTCGGCGCCGACGTATCTCAATAACAATACAATCGGCAAATCTCCGATTCGGAACAAATTCGGCTCAACAGCAGCTGCTTCTGTCGATGGCGTATCCAAAATGTTCGTTAATAGACATACGACTCCTTCCGATAGCAAACCCTATGAGCTTAACAGCAATCGAGTGCTGGTCGGGAAAGTCGCTCCAAATGAGAACAACTGCCTCTCAGACACCAAACATGTTCTCAATAAAACATTTATTAGTAAAGAAGCGATTGATAGGGCAGTCAATAGCAAAGATATGGTAACAAGCAATGGACCCCTTCTGTCGACGCCACGACCTGCCCCTCCATTCTCCTATACAAGTATGGAAGAGCACAAAGATATGAATCATTCTTTCGATAGAAACAATTGCACTCATGACCACAATCATGGTAATCATGGTAATCATGGTCATTTCGACTCCTCTGAAAAGCCTTCGATTCTCCTCGAAATCAATCTCTCTTCAAGTGATCCCAGAATTCAAAACAACATAAGTAACGATATCGTCGAAGAAGAAGAAGAGGAGGAGGAAGAAGATCAACAAAACGATGAGACCGAACAAAAAGAACAAAATGTGAAGGATATGAACGATATCTCATATGAAAAGCGGTTAGAAGTTCCTCAAAATTGTTTGATTGATAGCAAAGACAACAAAGATGTCGAGATTTCAGTTCAGACACAAGAATCGCACGAAGAATCTCTTAGCTTTGAAATTAAAGTCGATTCCTCTCAAAGTTCCGAAGAGGATAAGGATAGGAACAGTAGTAATGACTCGAAGAGTAATGCTCTGATTGAGAGTGAGAGCCAACCGACCAATTCTTGCATATCTTCTCAAATGCAAGACAATCAAAATGAAGATAATTCAGAGTTTGAGACCAAACAAAAGTCAATTATGGAGACACCGATCATTCGGTGTAGACTACAGTCGCAGTCGAATCAGCAGCTGATGGACTCATCCGATAGTATTAATCAAATCGAAAAGCAATTCGACAAAATAGATGACCATTTTCTCGGAAAACAATCCGATAATTCCATTGTTATGTCTTCTGATGAAAATGAGTCTAAAGAAAGTATTAAGAAAATGGTCGGAGAAGAGAGTGAGGCCCACGTTATTAATGATCAATCGAGTCCTTTAGTCACTCCTCCGTCAGAGGCGGTGACTTCGGGAGTTCAGAGGTCACCAAAGCATTTGCTGCCTCAGTTGCAACTTTTGAATTTAACGTATACTTCCCTGACTGCCAACACCGTTAAGTTAAAGTGGACACACTCTCAGCCCCACTCCAATGTTGACCAGTTGTATGCCAAGCACTATGTCGTAGAAATGCTTTTGAAGACGAGTAGTGAGTCATCTGCGGCCGAAAACACAGAGGGTATTCTCAATGGAAGTCAAGTGAACAGTAGGATTGTGTACCAAGGCCATTCGAACAACTGTCGCATTTCGCACCTCTCGTCTCAACAACAATATTCATTTCGTGTGCGCACAACAAGTGAAGAGCATTTGGTGGTCAGTAATGTGTTGACGATAACAACCCCCGAACAGCAGCCGATTAATGCCAAGTATAACAAGAAAAGCAAAAGGGAATTACTTCAGCAACAGATCCAACAGCAACAGCATCAGATACATCAACAACAGCTGCTTCTCCAACAACAGCACCAACTCTCACAACAGAGCCATACGAGTGAATCGGATGAGCCGGCAATCAGTTCGGACCAGAGATGTGCAATACTTCTTCTATTGCTGTTCAGTTTGTTTGCTCTTATCGTCGCTGTTCTTATCCAACAATTATTATCCGATTAACTGATAACTGAATAATCAAATCCAATATAAATCATGAAAAATATGTTTTATTCGATTTACAGTATATTTATTCTAAATTTTATCAATTCTTATATTTTTGTGAACAAAAGTAAATATAAATAAATATATATATAATTGTTGTGCTGTTCAGTTGAGTTCAGTTCACTGTAACTGCAATATCAAAATATTCTGTTTATATAAATGCTATGTTTTTTAATTGTCCTATTTTTTATTGATTATTATTATTATTATTACTTTTATTATTAATAATTTTATTATTATTCATACCTTTATGTTTGGAAATGAAAAATCGTTATAAAAATTTTTAGTTCATTTATAAAGCAATTGATTTTTATTGTCTTATTTTTATTGATTTTTTAAATAATTTATTAGATATTTGTTTATAATTTATTGATCTTTTAATCAAATAATTACTTATATTTACAAAAGAAATTTGAGAAAAGAAATTATCAAACAATCGAATGAATGACTAATTTATTTATAAGTATTTAATATCACAGCTATTATTGATCTCTTCATAGAATATATCAGTTTTTCAATCAATTAATTAATTAACAAAAGTGTTGAGTGCATAGAATATCAGTTAATATTGACTTATATTTCAATATTTATTCAAAATTACTGTAATTTCTTTAATTCTCAAACATTTAAGAGTAGATTATTATTGTTTGTAATCCATTGGAGATCATAATTGAATGCCAAATGCATATGAATTGCACCAAAAACTACGAAACAGTGCATAATATTGTGACTGTTGAGGAAGTAGTCAAACAGTCCCGGCCAATACCGCTCTGGTATACGAGTGGCAGACAATACCGCACCAATCAATGGCCACAACTCTTGCATTAATAAGTGAATCATTTGAATAAAACAGGTGTTCCGAACAGCATAGGTTTGGATTCTTAGGCAGAAGGCGACCACTCTCATCAGGAACAGCAGTGTAAAGCTGGCCGGTCTTTTCCAAGCACTGTCCGCCAACATTCCCTCTTTAAGTGAGAATAGCGATAGTATTGAATACAATCCAATGAACGAGTATTGAAACCAAACGGGAAATGTGAGGGCACTCGAGTAGATTGTGGGCAGAGCTCCAAAACTCTGAGTGATCCAAATGCCAAACATATCGCACTGAAGCAAACGGTAGTAACACTTTTCGCCCGATTTGTGATTCATAAACAAGTGATACGTAGAGCTGCCGAACGCCCAACTCATTAAACCCAAACAATGACAATACGACAGAATAATCGTCACCACTGTCTGCCTCCATATCATCGAAGACAGGAATGCCATACAGTATATCAATGGAATGGTATGACTCAATATATTGATTGTTTCGTTGTGGATATACAACAAAGACAGCAGACATTCAATAGTTGACAGATCAGGTGATCGGTAACCCTTCAGAATCCATGGGTTGAACCGCAAATATGAGGGCACTTCTGTTACCTTTAATAATGCATTCTTGGATTGTTTAGGTCTATGTCTTTCTTCTTCTTCTTCTTTGTCAGCATCTCTTTCATTGATTTCATCCAATTTTATTAACTCTTCTTTCGCTTCAAATTTTCGTTCAATTGTTTCGACCAAAGAATCTATTTTTCCGTTAATATTGACTTTAGTCACCGAATCAACGATTAAATGCTTCGAACGTATTATTAGATATTTTATTAAATTATATTCTGTGTTAATGTACTGATTGGGGAACCAATCAGACAATTGTGTCGATTCGGTTTCCATCACATTCGGAGCCATTGATTCGATGATATTATCTGAAATCAAATTACAAAATGTTTTATTAGAAAACACTCTCAAATCAATTCATTTGAATTTAAATATAATTAATTTCAAGAAATTCTCAATTTTTCGAATAGTTTTTAAAATTATTCCAAAGAATATTCTCTTCAATCGACAGATCTTTTGCTAAGATTCACAAATTAAGGGTAAAAAATACACACCTATTCAACACCTATTTAACAGTCTATTGAATAATCTTTAGATTTATATCAATTATTTCACTTTTAAGTCAATAATTTTTATTTAAAACAAACTATTGTCTGAAAATCTCGCGTTTATTTTCTTTGAATAATTTCAATATATTTAATATATATTTTTCTTCTAATATTTCAATCGATATATAAATTCTCTAAAATATAATTTTTAAAGAATATCGTTGTTAACTGTAGTTAAGGTCAGATTATCTATTTTTAGTTATAAGTTATAACATATTATTTGATAATTTAATCGATGAAATGACAGATAATTGAGTTAATTATCTAAAAAATGTTAATTTAAAAAGAATTTGAGTGCAACTGAAAAAAAATCGATTCCAAATGCTTTTGATTTTTTTTTTGAATTTTTTCAAATATTTGAATTAATTCAAAAATGATATTGATCCATTTAGCACTCACTTGAATATATGCTTTATATTATTCAAGTGGCGATCAATTAATAATATTTTTTTTCTGAAATATTAATTAATTTCTAAAAATAGAAATCAGATTCAAAGCAATAATTGGAAAGAGAATAATCGATCTAGTATCTATCTATCTATCTATCTATCTATTATCTATCTATTCTGTATCTATTGAATATCTATCTAGTATCGATTATTTGATCATGCAAATATTAATTGATTTAAGAAAATACAGTTTTCTTACCGATTAACCAATAAATAAAATAATGATTAGATTTGAAAAATATTTAAAATTTGTCTTAAAATGGGATGATTTGAAGTTTAAATTTCATCTTTTATTTAGAATTTATTGACACATTTGAAGACATAATTTTGGCAAATGATTGACACTTGAATTTTGGCTAAATATTTGATTTCCCGAAGGAATAACTAACAACAACTTTGGATCAAAACTAATTGCTCGATGCTTTTGATACAGTAGTGACGAACTAATGATCTTTTGCTGCATAACAGCCATACGATTACATCAAATGCTTTATTGATTTTCTTCATCGACTCAATTGAGAGCGCACTTCGACTTTAATTTGAACTTTTTTTGAACCAAACATTTAAATGTAAAATACATGACATGTATTCGACTTTATATCAAATGTTTTATTCAAAAATTTTAAATTTCTATCATTATTTTGAATTCAGTGGCAAATAAGAGCAAGGACAATTTCTTTTAAAAGCATTTATTCTTAAGTTTACGAACGGAAAGGAAAGAATTGATTCAAATAACAATTGAAATATTAAATATGACCTCACATTTTAGCCTTCACTTCACTCGTTAATTAAATATGAGTTCTACCCTTGAAGACTTCCCCTCCGGACTACTCTTTATTTCCTAAGTTTTAATTTAGTGTTCACTCAGAATATCGTATCATTTGAGTCCTCAAAAAAGTCAAATAGAATTCACATTTTCCTTAAAATTTATTCATTTATTAATTTTTTTGATAATTTAATCGTCGATTCAAAATCCGACGACTTTTTTAAACTACAGATTACTGAAACACACCTAATAACCTAGATATATTTGTAATACAAATGTATGTAGATAAACTCGCATACAATTGACAAAATGCACTCCTATTGTGTGACTCTTAAAGTTTTGTTGATTTAATGTAATTAACACTATTTTTGCATCAACATACAAAAATGGAACTTGTTCAAATCAGGAATATACACGAATTTTGTATCAATATAAAATTAGTTTACCAAAGAGCTAAGATTTTTTTGGACCATTTTTCTGTGTTATAATACCATATTGTCCATGCTTAAATGATTTTTAAATGCTTTTTATACTCAATGATAGAATAATCATGTTTAATTTTGAGAAACATCTCATAAATATTAAATTTTCATTCAATTAAAAAATAATCAAAACTTATTAAAAGTGTTTTTATACATAAAATTGAGAGAAGTGTTGTTCAAAAGTAGGCGCCACTCATCTGTTGTTATGAAACAGTGTCTCATATTTTTGATTGAAATTCATTGAAAATCATCCAAAATTATCATCCATTAAATCAAATCAAATATTAAATTAAATATATTTTTAATAAATAAAATTAATATTATTTATGAAATAATTATATTATATTTAAATTCAAGTAAAAAACTATTTAAAAACATTGAAAATTAAATTCAAAACGAATCGCAAAAATGAAAAAAGATTTTTTGGATAATATTTTAAAAATATTTGTTTTGATTTTGGGTTTAATATTGACATTAAATATAGTATTGACTGGTTTTTGGTCATCACTTCTATTATTGTTAATGTTTTCCATCAGTTTATTTGCAATTAATTTATTGCTTAAAAAATCTAATGATTTGCCAAATGTTTGGCTCCGAAAAAGTGATAAAATAAGTGATAATATTTTTAAAGATATGATCGAAAAGGATTCGAAGACTTCATCGGTTTGTCTGATTTGCGGTGATATCAGTTGTGAACGACACGACTCTTTGCTTTCCGTTAATGTAAAGCCATTCAAAGGTCTTCTTATTGACCATAAGGTGGACGAAGCCATCGCTGAAATACTTGAACTGACTCTGAATCACTTCGTTAACTCATATTTGGAAGAATATACCATTACTTCCAACAAATTGGACTCTCAATTGAGACATATTTTGCGAACACTTCTCTCGGCTCTGATTCGGCGGACGTCTAAAGTGGACATAAATGATATTTTGATAGAAAAGTTGCCCAAAGTGTTGGTCCATCACTTGGAGACATATGTTTGGGGTAAACGACATTCCAGATCAGCTCAATGTGTGGAAGAAGCCGTTCTCAGACAATATGGCCATCTCTTACATCCAGCAATGAATGGCAGAGAAGAGGAGATTAAATACTTAACATCAGTAGTGGACCAGATTTTGCCACATTTATTGCCACCAAAATATATGAACTCCAAAGTAGTCGAGTGTTTCTTCAAAGAACTGATGGCCTGTTCTGTCCTCTTACCGATAATAGATATTTGTGGTGATCCCGATAAAATCAATGCACTTCTTGTCGTTCTATTGGATGACCAAATTTCAAACGATTCAAAAGACTTGAATTCGAAAAATATGGTCGAAATCCTCGAGAGATTCACTTCAAACAAATGCGAAAAATTGAAATCAAATAATTTGGGCATAACTTTGAAACAAATCTTTTCAGACCAACAGTTGCTGTTTCTGTTCCAACAGTTCTCCAAAGAGGAGGGTTTCATAAATTTGGTTCAATTTGTACTTCATATCAATTCTTTCAGTCAAAGAATACTTAATCCTGATTTGAGTGAACAACAGTTGTCTGAACTGCACTCCGAAGCCATAAATATATTCAATTCGTATTTTCTTCCGAATAGTATTGATTACATTAAGTTTGAGGAACACATCTTCAATGGATTCAAGTCTGTCGCCGAAGGAATCCCTAAAGACGTTGAAAAGTTGAGGACAACCGAACCCTTATATGACGCCTACGATCACATCAATAATATTTTGGAAACACATTATTGTCCGCTATTTTTAGAAAGTGATCTCTATTTTAAGCTGATTTGTGGCCAACGATTCAATAGTTTCGAAGGTTTGAGTCCAAACAGACCCAAATCTGTGACCAAAACTCTTGATTTTCGTTCTGTGAGCTCCGAATCCATTTCTTTAAACAATCGTTTGAATGGAATCAATAACGGAAGTCAAGACTCTTTGGACGATGTCTTCAATCATATTTCTCAAGAAACTGAAAGTTCGTATCAAATCGATGGTGAAGTCAGTGATTGGACCGGATTTACGGGTTTGGACCGTTTGAAAGATATGAGTGCGTGGAGAGTATCCATTCCTAGAGTAGAAACACGACTCGATTCCAGTAATGGCAGAGAATATGACGTTTTCATTATTAATGTTCAAAGACTTGATGTACAGCCGGAAGAAGAGATTGACATCAGTTGGAACGTTGAGCGCCGGTATAACGAGTTTTATGTCCTCGAATCTAAACTCAAGGAATTTCACGGACAGAATCTTGAAATATGTTTACCACCGAAGAGATCATTCGTCAAATTAAGTAAATCCTTTATGGAGTCTCGAAGACCAGAATTGGAGAAATTCCTCAAACAATTGCTGTCCAGCGCTCACCTCAAAGGAAGTGAACTCGTTTTCAATTTTCTTCGATCTCCGGAGGAATTCACGACAGGATTTTTACCTGACATTCGATTCGGGAAAATGATTCGAACTGTTCCCGCAAAGTTCTCTAAAGAAAGGGGACAGCATTTGGAGCCTTTCCTACTCTCACTTATTTCTTCAACAGAACAAACAAAACCGAAGCCCTCAAAGAACGAGATGTCAGAGCTATTAGAGTATTCCCCTCATGAGTTCGCAATGGCTAACCTCCACAAACCTCTCTATCAAAATATGGGAAAATGGAATGACAGCATTGACAGCAGTATTGCTTCCATTGGATCCAAAAGTGATTCGCAGCGAATATACGTACAGTTGGACTACATTTATGATTACATTCTCTTCTTTTTGATCCGTTTTTATAACATTAATGAATGGATTTTGAAAATATTGTTCTCATTTCGACCGCTTCTCAGAAAGACATTGCAATCAATTACTGAATGGTATTTAAGAAGAAAATTGAAGAACTCTTTATTGGTTTCGGAAAGGATTGTAGAACTCATTCATTTACTGAGAGATTCGCTGTATTTTGAGAGCGATTTGTCGAACAGAAACAGTCAACAAAAGAAACTCAGATCTCAAACGGCACTCAAATTTGCCGAACAGTTTGTCCCGAAATGGGTTGTCGTCAATATGTTGGGCAAAGAAAAACACGAAGAAGTCACTTATCTGCTGTTCTCTTTGTTTCAGTACCCACTCCTAAACAAACAGTTAATTTATCTGATTTTTGATATTATTGTCAAACAATTATTTCCAGAAATTCTTTTATCAAATAATAGAATTAGTGATGACTTCTAGTCTGACAATCAATCAGTTGTTGAGTTATTAATTATTAATTATTTTATTTCGATATTCATTAGTTTTTTTTTACTTTTAATTGTTTTGTATTTTTCGATAAAAAATTATATTAACTGTTATTTCAATTTTTGCCAAATTTTATTAAATTATATTCAAATAAATATTTTATTTTAAAAACTTTTCATCGAATTATTTAAAAGTAAATATAAGATTCAAATCGGGATTTGTTACTAATTATTCCTCACTTTTGACCAATTCTTCTAACAATAAAGTCCCAAAAAATATGATTCGGTTAAAAATTTTGATATAACCAGTGAATGGAACTCATTTTTCAATTGATCTAGCTTAGATTCCCAAAAATAACAAAAAAGAGCATAGTTCATTACATTAGATTAGAAAAACAATTTATAATAATATTTTATTATTGTATGGATGTAATGATAATTTAAAATTTGAACCATGTTAATATCATGATATATCTGAAAAGGATGTTTAGTGAATAACTGTGATAATAGCCTTGGAAAACAACTTTTACAGTAATTGGAAACGAATGCAAAATAAGTGAAATATTTAAATAAAGTGTTTGCTATAAAAAGAGACAAAACATTAAAATTCAAACACTTTATTATTATGACTGAGAAAGTGATTCATTAAAAACCAGTTTTTGTTTTTTCCCAAAACGGATGCACTTTTAGGTCAGAGACAAATGCAAGGCTTCGGTATTGGATTTCAATTATTCCGTTCGAGTCATCGCTCAAAACTCTGGCTATTGTTTCATACATTTTAAAAATATAAATTAAATTAAAGGACAAAATTCTTCTTTTTATAAAAAAAATAGAAATGAATGAATATTTCCATAAAATTGAAATTTTTATTGTAAACATCACCAAGGTATTATATATACTTCATTGTATTGGCTAACAAAAAGGGTTTGTTCGCCACTTCAGTAATTTCGATAACACAAAGTGATCATGCACAATTAAAGCAAAAATTTAGGAAAAATTTAAGCTTTTTATATTCAAAGAAAACACATTTAAAATATAATCATAAAAATGAATACTAATGAATAGGATTGAGAATTGCCAAGCTCATTGAATGAAAAAACTAGAATTCATCAATAGTCAATAAAACGACTAGTTAATTTTTGTTCCGTTTTAGAAGAAGCACAGAATTGTTTCCTCTGCGATACAGAATAACCAATATTCAGATTTTTCCACTTTTCAAAACACAAACCAAAGATTTTAAAGAAAGATTTTGACCAAAATTTTTCAATTGTTATTCAATTATGAATTTAAAGTTTAAACGCTTCCAACAAAAATTATGTGAACCTATATGTGATCTCAATTTTATGTATACCTATTCTCATAGATTTTGATTTTATTGCTTAATTCATATAAAAATACAAAATATATTAATTTATTGGATTTGATTTTTTATTCAATGAAAGATGACCTGAGCTCAGGTTCACTTATTCTGACTGATAAAGGAGACAATAATAGAGATGTCATTAGCCTTCAAAATAGGAAATATTTGTTATAATTTTAATGTCAAACATATTATTATTATTATTATTTGATTCATTTGACAACAATTAGCCATAATTTGTGCCAAAAGTTTACAAATCGTTGTCCTTTCAGTTGAAAAAACTATTCGTTTATAATGCAAATGACCTCAAGTTGACCCTAACACTGAACTTGATTAATTTTTGTTACGATTTTTTGTGGAATTATTAGCTAGATAAAAAATAATAAAGACAAGAATAATTTTATTTGCATATATTGTTTGTTTCCATTTATTAAAATATCTGTTCATAAAATTTTATATTTTAATGAAATCTGAAAATGTTTACAGACTTTAATCTAAATCTCTATTAAATAAATAAATTGTTAGAACTTTTGAATAAATGGCTTAACACAAAGTGGATGTCTAAATAAATAATTGAGAAATGACCAGGTCATCGATGATGATCAATATCCTTATGTTTATACTATTCTATATATATTTAGATCTATGTATGTGTTTAGAGTCGGTTAATGTCATTACTTAATGGATAACTTATTTATAGGAAGTCCTTCTAACAGACAAAGTGTTTGAGTTTTTGAATATAATGGTTATGTTGTTTGCGATGGTTATAGATATCATGTCATTTACCTGATAGACAAAACTCTAGTCATATTGTGGGCAACGGCCGGCCTTCCGCTCAATCGGGAAGTTTTTTGTGTGGAAAAACGGAACAAAAGCAAGTCCTACATCTCTTAGCCTACAGTTTAAACCAATTCATTCGCTTTGAATTTGCATTTTTCAGAAACATATTCACAATTATTTTGGAATCCTTTGGAGTCACAAAACACTGGAATTCTCTCAATTTATTCGTTTATATTTAAAGCAATCACTTTATTAAGTCGTGAAATGTAGTATTTCTTCAAAATTAAAGTTTTCTTTACTTGTTTTAATCCAAAAAAAGAAGAATTCCTCTCAACTTTGTTATAATTAGTGTGAAAAAGATTTGAAATTGACAAATTGGCAAATTGGCTAGATAATTACATTTCTAGTTCTTCATTGACTCAATTTTTGTATTAATTGCGATACAAATCATTTACTCAAATGATATAATGATTTTTAATAATATGTAATATTTTGTTAAATTTTTAAATTGATATTTTGTGTTAACGTTTTGATCAATCGATAGGTGTTTAATACGATGTTTAAATGCATAACAATTATGGTTCCTTTGGTATCGTTTTTGGCAGCGCTTAGAATATTGACAGAAGGTTTGATTCAAA
The DNA here is from genome assembly GCA_034699945.1 of Chamobates pusillus. Lineage (NCBI taxonomy): Eukaryota > Metazoa > Arthropoda > Arachnida > Sarcoptiformes > Chamobatidae > Chamobates > Chamobates pusillus. Next base: position 46,119 of record JAQGCQ010000009.1, read on the forward strand.
CTTTTTAATACATTTATATGAGTTTTACTTTCGGTTTGACTCAAAATCACTTAAATTAAAATCTATTTCATATTAGTCTTATCGGAGTAATAATCAATTGAATATTTATAACAAAATTTTCAGTTTTAAGTTTTCAGTTTAAAATCTAAATAAAAATTGTAGAATTTATCATAAGCTTCTCTAATATATAAACTAGATGATTTTGAATATAAATTTTAAATGATTTCAAACACCTTGATTCACCTTGGTAATGCTTTATGAAATATAGAATTAGTTAAAATTTAGATTATCTCTAATGAAATCAGAATATTTTAATCGATTCACGTTTTAAAAAGGTTTTGAAAATAGAGAATTGATTTCAAAACTTGTTCTCGTTTTTTGAATAACAAAAGTGTTGAACAAAACATTTTTGAAATAATGTATTGAATTATTCAAAACATTTACACAGAGTTTCCGAATTTGATGAAAACCCATTCAAACTGAAGGACAAACTGAACAACAATTCTAAATATTTTACAGAATAATAGAATTAGTGCTTAATTTTTAACAATAGTTAAACAAATCCCGGAATTATATCCAGGAAAAGTTGATATCTTTTTATATTTGATTTTCACATTTACCTTGCTAATGAATTAACCTTGATAGAATAGTCAAATTATCCTGATATGATCCGAGTCACATAAAACTCATTTCTCAAGTAATTTACGAACATTTAAAAAACTCAAGAAATTTGAAGTTTTCGAAAATATTATTAAAAATGGTCAAAGAAAAACTTTATGAAAGGACAATTTATCTTAATATTGAAGAGATTTGATTGCTCTATAAAATTACAATTATTTATCCTATAATAATATACCTGGTATATTCTGTTCTTTTCTTATAAATGCAAATATAATTTTTAGAAATGATTTGTTTTAAAACGCATTTAAAGATATATTTTATTTACTGAAATAATCGTATAATTTCGCAACCATTTTGTCAAAAAAAGAACCCCACCCTCCACCCATAAGAGGAGTTTGGGTATATACCAGAACCACAGATTCCGAAATAATTTTTCAGAATATTCAAAAGAAAATTTTTTAATGATCAGTACCTTTACCTATATGACCTTGCCAATCACAGATAATTGACAAATAATAATATGGATTTCAATATCTTCATAGAATTTTAAGGATAGAATTATTGAAAATATAATGACAGATATAAAGTGAGGTATATGTCGAGGTATAAGTGAGGTCTTATATAGAAACATAAAGAATATTTTTCATATTTGTAAATGTGATTAACCTTACTTATATCGCTAATACCTCTTTTATGCCGTTGTTTGGGTACTAATTAAATGTTAAAACAAATTTGATGTTAATTTAAATTATTAATTTCTCTTCGAATTGAAATAAAAATAAATTAGCCAAGGTAGAATTAATCTCTATTATAAATTTTAAAATTCTCAAACATTCATTTGATTTTTTTTTTTAAATGTTTAACACTTTTTTGGATGAAAATCAGCCCAAAGTTGTAATAATGGAATCGGAAAACTTGTTTATGAAAAGATCACGGATTATAAACTCAATGGTATCACAAATTTTAATAATAATAACAATAATAAAGCCATAAAAGAAGTGGTAATCAAAACTAATGCAAAATTCATAGTTTTCTATTTAACTTATAATTGATTTAATAGATAACGAGAAATGATTTGCCGATTAAAGTTTTGGAGGAGTGTATCCGCCGGTGCCAAGAAGATAGACTAACAGCTATTCAACACTGTTTGTCATTTGATTATAGTCCGGGCAGAAGGCGTTCGAGTCCTTTCAGAAGTCCCCAAACAGTAATTATTATTATTTTTGATTTTATTTTAAATAAAGTTTAATAATTTGATTGGAAGGGCAAAGAAAATGTGCCCAATATTAGTGCCGAGTATGAGCCGTCAACCTGTACCCTCTACAATGATAGAGGAAACCCAGACGGAGAGGACACTCTGGTCAGAGAGGAGAATGGGTGGCATTACAATGAAGTGTGTCTTTCCTGTAAGAACTGATAAAATTTGAGAAACTTTTGATTTTAAAATTATTTTTGAAAATAGCAACGAAAGTGAGCACTCAGTGCTCTAATCGTTTGTATGTATTCGAAAGAATACCTGGATATAAATTTGAAGGCAAAGACATTAAAGAAATACAGACAAAAAATCGGACCGAATGTGAAGATCAATGTCTTAATGAACACACATTTGTTTGTCGTTCGGTTTCATTCAACAGAAAAACAAATAAATGCCAATTAAGTAAAGAAACGCGTTATACAAATCCCAAAGCATTTAAAGTCGATCCCAATTCTGATTATATGGAGAATATGTGTCTTCCGAGTAAGTGATTAACTCATTGATTGCATAAACTTTTCAAATAATAAATGTATGATATAATTATAGGAACTCAAATGTGTTCGTGGAATGCCTTCATTTTGGAAACGGCCAAACAATTGGATGCTATTTATGAGAGAGTTTTGATGACTGCCAACGATTTTCACGACTGTTCTAACGCTTGTTTAGAAAGTTTAGAAAAACATGGATTTCTCTGTCGATCCTTTATGTTTGATGAGAGCGGACAGACTTGCATTCTATACGATGAGGACCCACTCTCTTATGAAGAACAAAGTACCTCAGATACGATCCAAAGTCCACAGCAGTATAAAAGCAGACCACTAAAGCCGTCCCCCGGAAACTTATTCAGAGTATTATGTGTTACCGATGAGAAGGGTATGTTATCCTTATAATTATCCAATTATTATATTATTCTTCTTTTACGCGATTATTGTTTGAAATAATATTTGTTTCAATTATTTCGTTCTTAATTATAACTATTTAAAGTGTAGAGCATTTAAATTATGGAATTCCCTAGATAAATCTCTTCGTAACGCAACTCTTGAGTGTTATCGGAGTAAACGATTAAAGGGTAAACATGAGGTAGAGTTAGGGGTCTATAGTTTCTTCGATTGTCTTCAAGAATGTATGAAAAAATTTGGAAGCAGTTGTCGTTCTGTCGAATATTCGTCGGAGAAGAGAATGTGTCGATTCAGTACTTTCGATGGCATCGGAACTAATCAATCAAATTTAGTCGACGATAAAAATTATGATTTTTATAAGTTTATGTGGCGTAAGTCATAATCACCTTGTTAAATGGTTTGCTGTTATTATCATGCAAAATTGGTTCATATGGCTATAATTCAATAATTTGAATGCTATTATCAATGATATGTCTGAGCCATCAATAATTTATTGAAAATTCTATTGTCTATCAAAATATATCAACTCTTATTTGTTCCTTGAACATTTTAAAATCATCTCAAATATTGCTTATGAATTGTTTTGACAAATGAATGATTTTAAATGATTTAATGATATGATTGACATTTAATAATCATTTGCTAATATTTGCAATTTAGAAATAATATAATGCCTTGGTTAATTTTGAGTGATGCAAGTAATGGATGTTCTTCTGATTCTAAAGTTTATTTATTCTTTTATTTGAATGAAAGACCAAAAAATTCTATACTTTCTTTTGAATAATAACGAGATTAATATTTATTATTTCTGACCTCAAATGCCATTTGACTGAAATCTAACAAATTTTCGGAAATCATTGGCTTTTTTGAAGAAATAAATTAATTTGAATTTTAATAAATTTTTAGACCGAAGCGGAGAAGGAGTATATCCTCAAAGTTATGTAAGTCATCACACTTATGATCAAAGGTCTGGTTTCGCTGGTAACGTTCCCTCTCCCGGAGCGATGGGAATACCACCATCTTCTGAACCACTTTACGGAGGTTTCCAAACGTGGGGCAGTGCAAGAGATCCTCATACATACCAGGGAAGAGATCATCACAGGGGAGGGTTCTCATATGATGAATATGGTCCGGGAGGTTATATGGCTTCCAGAAGAGGTTTTAATAATAATTATGGAACAGCTAATCGATATCCAGGATACGGAGTTCCTCCTTATGGTTCTTATAGTCAACATTCATCCACTCATACCAGTTATCCAATCAGTACGAGTGCAGGTTCTGGGCAACAGCCCCCTCATCCTCCACCATTAAGCCCTCCTACTTATGGGATTCCTTATAGTGTACCGTCGAGTGGCTCTTATAATGCTATCAACGCTCCATTTCCTCCTCAAAAAGGGACAGAACTCTGTAAGTTTTCGCCCCCAACCGGTTCTGCGTCACCACCGGTTTCGGCCCGCTTTTCAAGAATAGGTTTTAGTTCTCGACTTCGCAGTCAATATGTCTTTAAAGTGGTTCGCGCCGAGAGAATAGAAGACTGTGAGCGGGCCTGTACTGAGACCCGAGACTTTGTCTGCAAATCCTTCAATTTCCGCGCATTCTTTCCCGACAATTGCGAGTTAAGCCATTTTGACTCAAAAGAGTTCAAATACGATAATCCAACTTATTTTGAACATAACTCTCAATACGATTATTATGAGAGACAAGATTTAGCCACAGGTCCGGGTCCCGCCCCCGCCAATACTGATTGTATGGAAGTGACCCAAACCTGTACTCCCGAAGGAATGGAATTCAGTTTACGTACTTCTGAGCAATTTTATGGTCGAATATATACCTATGGTTTCTATGACTCGTGCTTTTTCGACGGCAACGGAGGCACTACAAGTGTGCTCAGAATAAGTCGCGCGAATGGCTTCCCTCGTTGTGGTACTCAACAATATGGCGATGCGATGACCAATATTGTTGTCGTCCAATTCAATGATTTCGTACAAACGAGTCGAGACAAAAAGTATAACTTGACTTGCTACTTCTCTGGACCCGGAGAAGCAGTGGTTACCTCTAATTATTTAGATACTAAAACGGACGGGTAAGTCACTCATTCTTCTTCTACTTTCAAACCTAATCATTGATTGATTAGACGACACCCGACTCAGATCGAGCACTTACCCGCACAGAATATATTGACCTCAAACGTTGTACTACGAGTGTTATACAGAGGCACTCCGACCAACACTATAGTTGTGGGCGATTTGTTGACATTCCGATTGGAGGCCAGAGGACAGTGTATGCCTTAACACTATAATTAGTGATAATTATCGGTAATTTAATTGAGTTTTATTCGAATGACTGACAGATCGCTACGATTTGTATAATAATGACATTTTTGCGGCAAATGTTATCGCAAAGGATCCCTACACTGGAAGACAGGTTCATTTGGTCGACTCCAGAGGGTATGGCTTACCATTAGTTTCATATTAAATATTAGAATAAATTGTTTGAGTAGATGTCCAGTCGATCTCTATGTGTTTCCCGAATTACATAAGACACCCGACGGGGGACTCGAAGCTGAATTCTATGCCTTTAAGATTCCGGACTCAAATTTCCTGGTATTTCAGGCAACTGTTCGCACGTGTAGAGGTCCATGTGAACCGGTACACTTTTCAAAATTATCCAAAATTCGCCAAATTCTTAATTTGTTATACTTTTTCAGGTAATTTGTAATGACAGAGGTAGAGGACCAGGATCTTTTCCTTCTTGGGGTAGAAAGAAAAGATCAGTGACCAGAGGTTCCAATTCTACGAAGACTTCAACCCAGAAATCCAATTCGACGGATGAGGCGGAAGAGGTTCACGAACTTCTTAGAGTTTATTTGTCTCGCGAAGACATACCGGCCTCTGAAAGCAAAGCTCAAACGGCACAGTCATCGGTCGGCAAAGTTATCCCTAAGATATGTGTTCCCCAAACCGGTTACTACGCATTAGTGACTTCTGTCACTATTCTTACATCAATTTTGACAATAGGTTCGGCGTTCGCCGCCATCTTCTACTTCAGGAAAACTAAATCAGTGGTAAAATTCATATAAACTTATGAATCATTTTTGAATTTCAATAATATTTTGGTCTCTTTTAGAGCAAGAATTTTGATTTTTCGGTTCCCAATACAATGGCCGCCAATTTCTATGTAAACCAATACAAGCAAACGACAGCACTACCACTTCCATTACCACAACCACAACCTTATTCTTCGCACCAGAAGTTTGACGATCCCAGTGAACCAATTTATACGGACCCCTCCCTTTTTGAGCGGTCCCGAAGTCTAAGAAGTTTGACCATATCCAATTTTGGAAACCTTAGATCACAAGATTCGTCGTCCGATTGAATTACGCACTCTTTCACTCTTTCATTACATCTTAATTTTGATTTAAAGATCATTCAATTATTTTAGTCTTAAGTTTATTGTCATTCATATTACATATATTCCTGTATTTTATTCGTTGTTTTTAAATGCTTTAAATTTACCGCACATTTAATATTTTTAAACATAAATATCTTATTATATGAATAAAATCTTAATTATTATCATTTCTTAATTTTATAAACATTTCAATTAAATTTTTTAATTTGAAAAAAAAAATCAAAAAAATATAATGTTATAGAAATGATGTGTTTGTCTCTCAATTGCACTCTTAAGTAAAGTATAGTTTAGTCAAGTTATCATTTGTTCTTCATTATAGAATTTATAGCTTGAATTGCACCTTGCTTATATTTAAGATAAATGTATATTAAACAATTGACTTTAGGTTTAAAATAAATCGATAGATAACATGATCTGAATTTTGTGAATAGATTGAATTAGGGTAGCTTGGTAAAAGCATTCATTTGAAGCTTTATTAGCATTTAGCTGTAATATGCAAGGTCACATAATTGCTAAATTGTTATTCTTATTTGTTCAAAACAATACAATTACTGACAACAAATTATTGATTCAATTAAAATGTTTTATAAAATTTAATCGAAAAACGTGCGAAACAACGAACAAAGAGATACCAAATATATACTTATTTGTATATACCTAGGAGCACTATAAATTGAACCTATATTTGAGGTAAGATTCTTACCGTAAGAATAACTCATTTCATTACTAATTGTTGTGATTTGAAAGTCAATATTTATATCTTTATTTATCGAACAATCGATAAATGTTTGTTAACTTCTATTTCAATATTAGTCGTGTTTTTGATGATTAAGTAATTAATTAATAATTAATAATTAATAAACTCGTATTCTGTGTCTAAAAAATATTCTAAAGCGACAAAAAATATTGACAGCAATTATTGTCCAAAAGATGGCGTAACAGATAATGGGCTGTCGTTTTGAAAATACGCACAAATTGTTTGCATTCAATTCAACGGTATTTCAGTGATTGAGTGAAAGTATTATTATTTTTGAACTTTTGCTTCAATTTTGTTTACAAACAGATTTTAATTGCTTTTTACAAACAGATTTTAATTGCTTTCAAAACATTAATTAATTATTCAAATGTTTAATCAATGATTTGGTCAATAGTTTGAATCATTTTTTATTTGAATTTTATCCATTGTTTGTCTTAATTAATAAAAAGTTGATATTCAGTAGTTTTCAAATGAAATAATGGATTAAATCGATTATTTACTCGAAACACAATTTAATATTGATTTTAATTGAAATTATTTTTGACAACAATTTGATTCATAATGAATGTGAATATCTTCTGATTATTTGTGGTTAAATCGATTTAATCGATAGCAATGGAGGACCAGACAAAGCGGGCGATCAAAGATCTGATCCCTGGTTTGGTCCATATCGCAGAAATCACTAAAGGTTTGAATAAATCCATTGATTTTTATCACTATTTGGTCTCAAAACCAATGAAATTGTTTTCGAATTGAAGGTCGACTCTATTTGGCGACAATCAGACCAAGTGCTGGACTTAATCTTAAGTCGAAATTCAATTCATCGATCAATTTCTTCTCAATAGACGAACAATTGGTATACGAGGGGTAAACATACCATTGATTAGACTTTAATTGATTTCGATTTCAATCAATTGTTTGTTCAATAGATTTGACTCTGATTTCGGTCCTCTAAATTTGGCACTTCTTTACCTCTATTGTCAAAAACTCAATAAACTTCTTAAGGTTTGGAATCAATTCTTTGATTTTTTGAATTTTTTTTATCGAAAAAGGATTTTTATTTTGAATTCTAATTATATTTTACATTAAAACTTAATAATCGCCTGTTTTTAGCGATTCTCAAAACCCACACAAAAATGAATTTCTTTTAATTGAAGCAATTTTTCAAATTATTTTCGTGGGAAGAGTTGGAAATCAGTTGAAGTCCAGTCCAGTTGTCATTGAATTATATGAGAGCGTAGGCGAAGACAGACAGACATTCAATTTTCCGCTTATTATTAAAAAACTGATTGAAAGATAATTTTTTACAAATTATTTTAATCTTTTGATTGATAACTATTTCTGCAAATCATTACTAAAAACATAAATTATTTGGGATTTTATTCTTCTTCTCTATAAAGTTATGAAGTTTTTATTGCAATAATTTTTTAAATTATTACTATTTTTTAAGTTTTGAATAAAATTCTTAACTGATTTCAATCAGAATATTATCTCTAAAACAGGCTCCATCAAGGGGGGGGTATAGGTCAGATACCCCCCCCTAGGTTTGAGATTTTGGCAAATACCCCCCCCCTAGGATTTTTGAAAAA